>PVJH01006305.1:0-75396 GCA_004026705.1 Nesogale talazaci | reverse complement strand
TGTGGGGTAGTTTTAAACTATTCCATCAACAAATAAACTCACTGCCCTCCATACATAGAGTTGCTTTAAGTCAGGACAGGCTGAACAATGATGGGTATTTTTGTTCACTTTTTAGTAATTTTTATCCTTTGCTGTTCTAATTGATGAGTGATATTTTGACACATGTTCTGCTTATTTCCTCAGCTCCAACAGTGCCCTCTCATTTCTCTTTGGCCCACTCAGAGCTAAGTACCTTCATACACATTATCGTTTTTCAACCTCCAGCCACTCTTTGCTGGCTACCCAATTCCAACCCAGATCCAACCCTCTAGGACAGAGCCGAACTGCCCCCAGAGATTCTCCTCTGTGGTCAATCTTTACAGAAGCACACTGTCCCATGTTTCTGCAGAGCAGGTGGTAGTGTTTCGGTGATGTTGCCTACCAGGATGCCTTTCAACAGTTCTAGGGTAGATTACAGTAAAAGAACACTAAACTAGTTGCTGTCAACACCAGCTCACGAGAATGGTGTGTGTTCCCTGTATAGCTGTGCCTCACAGAGTTCTCCCCGGCTGCTTTCCTGCAAGTAGATAGTCAGAACTTTCTTCTGAGTGCCTCTGGGTGACTCAATATCAAACCTATCAGTTTCCAGCAGAGCCTATTAGTTATTTGGACAGCCAAGGACTCTAGTAAGCATGCACGGCTTCATAGCCAAAGCCTGGTGATGGAAACCCAACTCTGCTATTTCCACTTCCAGCGCTCAGCTGAGCAAGTGATCACATTCTATACCTCCCTACATCCCCTGGATGTCAGCAAAGCCCTCTGCCACCCAGTCCTCTCTGACTCACAGTGACCCTGGAGAGGGTTTCTGAAACGGAATCCTTATGGGAACAGACAGTCTCTTTGTCATCATCATCCTCCTCCTCCCTCTATGGAGGAAAGTGTGGTTTTGAACAGGCAACCATGCAGTTAGCAGTCCAAAGAGCACCCCCAAACTACAGAGAGTCGAGTCTTTGAGGCTAGAGTCCTATAGTGTCTGCAACAACAACAGAGTAGAAATGGAAGGGAAGGCCAAAGCATTTGGTTTGGGAGAAAAAAGTCATGCCTCCTTTGATTTGCCCATCTCACATAGCAAGTAGAGAGAGAGACCAGAGTTTATTCCATGCAGATCACAGCCCAACGCCTAACTACTACACCACTAGGGCACCTGTGAGAGTTTATTCTTCATTGCCAGGAATGGGAAGGAGAAAGAAAGGGCAGTCCTGGTGGAGGAAGCAGGGTGATACAAGTCTGACCACGGAATCGGTGACAGGGACAGCACGCGATGAACCTAACTGATGACACTCCACTGCATGGAAAATATTAACTTGTCATACACTGTGTAATACATGCAAAACACCTTGACAACAATAATTTAAAGGCTGCTTTTAAATGTACACTGAAAGGTTCCAATCTTTTAAAAAAAGTTGTAAAACCACACAATAAACCTTCTCCTGGAAACAAAAGTATTGTGTCAGTGGAGACAGCAAAGACTCAGAAGTGCAGGGAAGCACGAGAGACAGCAATAAGCCTGCAGAGCAGACAGAGCTCGAACCACACCTCGAGATTTCCTCCATTAAAGCTAACCAGTGTGGGCATCACAGGACGTGAGCTGGCACAGTCCGTGCTTTCCCTCACAGACTTCCAGGTGATCCAAAGAAACCTCAGGTCACTGGACCATCTGCCTAAGTTCTCCAACCACCTCTGCGGCTTGGCTCTGCTTGGGAAGTCATTAAAGCCTCTCCTCTGCCTTCCAGAACCTTGTTTCGGCTGCTGGCACATCCTGTTGCCATCCATTTCACACACATCCAGCCCAGCGGGAGCACGTGTTGCAATGAGCTTTGCTTCAAAGCCAACAGCCTGGCCAAGTTCCAGGAATTGTCACTAATGATCTTCACCAGCCACTTGGTCCCTGAAACACACACACACACACACACACACACACACACACACATACACACGCACTTACACACACACACACACACGTTTCATCCACTGCTCTAGGTGGAAGAAATGACAGGGATTGTTTGGACCTGATTTTTGTTTCAGTTGTGACAGAAAATATAGCCCATCAAAAATAAATTCTTCAAATATGCCACCTGCAACCTGGCAGTGACCTCCATCAAGATTTAGCTTAAACTCAAGACATATTAAGAGTATCACACCGGTCTCTTTAGGTTGCAAGAGACAGAGAAAGAGAAGTCTGTTTAGAGCTGCCTGCAGGGAGAATCAATCAATCCATCAATACGGTGATACAGGACAATATCCAAAGAGAGGAGTGTTTTAAAATGATGATTGCTTTGAAAAATCAAACTTTGTCACTTCTTCTCAGGTCTACACCATCCTGGCATTGTACCTTTTGGTATTAGCTTCCTTCTTGGGCTTCATGGGAAGATTCATGGGAGTTCTAGATTTATAGTCTCTGTGCTTAAATTGAGTTGACTAAGAAGAGGACATCTCTTCCTGGCAGCCAGCCTAGAGGTTGCTGAACTCCCTCTGAGTAAACTAATTTGGGCCACATGTCTACTGAGGCAACATTGGACTTGGTTACATGCCCTTCCCCACTCTCTGTCTCTGGGGTTTAGGATATGAAACTCTTCCTAACCCATAGGGCTGTGCCACAGGGGAAATTTAGGAGGGAAGAAAAATGCCACAAAGTGAAATTCCATTTCTGCTATTAACAGAACAATGAACAGCACCATCCTCCCTGAAAGGCTCTCCCTCTCTGACCCTTATCTCAAAGAGGTTGTATTACAGGGATGTACAACTTTGCATACAGTATATTAAAGGAAGGAAACAATTGGGCAAGTGACAAGAGACCACCAGTAGCCAATAAGCATAGGACGATAGGCTGGCACTGGCTAGGACTTCACCAAAGTGAAATTGCTAGGAAAACAACTGAAGATGCACATAAGAATTGAACTACCAGGTAGTTCCCCAACTGGAGATGAAGTGGACTACAGATACCATTTAGTTGTCTTGAAAAACAGTTTCAAAGAAATTATGTTTGGACAAATATATATATATATATATATATTTATATATATATAAATATATATATATATCACTTTCCCATGCTTCATCTTATAATCAACAATTCATCTGTAAATCCCCAAATTTCTTCCTATCACAAATTAACCTACTACCTTCCCAAACAAAACTCAGTATCTATTATTTGCCATTCTCTTCCCGTACCTTTCAAAGATTCATATTCCTGGTACTGGGGCCCAACTGAGAGTGTTACTGGTAAGATCCAATGAAATTACTTCTATGCAAGTGACTTGAAGAAGGATGGTGGCACTGTATCAATGGAAGGCATCAGGAATAAGTTGCACCACTCAATGTGACCCACTCAACGTGACACACTTAATGTGGCGGCCAAAGAGAGGATGGTCCTCAGAGACACACTGACACCACGCATTGCACCATGGGCTCGGGCAGAGGGACATGGTGGGGCTGGCACAGGAGCAGGCGGTGTTCTGTCCTACTGTGCGTGGGGTTGCTTTGGGTCAGTACGGACTCACTGTCACCTACCAACAACCTCACACATCCAATGACCTTTGGAGTCTCACCCCCTGCATTCCTCCAGAACCTTCTTGTTCTACTCTGCTGCCATTCCTGAAAATATCAAGTCTGTATGTGCTTGCGAGTGTCCCCCACAGCAAAAGGGTAGGGACCTCTCTCCTTTCAACACGGCTGGGGAGTGACTTAAAAAGACAAAACAAAAACCAGGGTGTTTCTAGGCATTGAATTGAAGGAATTAAACAATAAGGGGAGGGATTTTAAATAATGGGAGTAATGCCAAAAATAATAAAAAATGAAGATAGGCTGTCTGATGGAGACTGAAACCCTGACATGGAAAAATACAGCAGCCTGGACATGCCAAGGGGGAAGTGGTTCTCTTACTTTCTCACTGAAGCTACAATTAAAACTTTAGAGGATGTCATACACTTCGGAGAAGTGAACTGTCTTTTAGAATTAATATACAGAAAATGAAATAAACAACAATGAAAAAGAACTAATACACAGACCCAGCGAACGCCAATGTTTTATAGCACTAAAATATTCTTCCGAAGATAAACTGTGCCTAGCTTGATAGAAAATGGATTTCTTAAGACTCTGTCTGAACCTAAAGGCATTCCAATCTCTGTGCCATGGACTTATATCGTGTTTCTCGCGCAGGTTGAAGAATGGGGAAAGTTGAAATAAAACACAGATGGGCGAATAATCGGTACACTGAATTCTTAAGTGCCCATTCTTTTGAAAGCCCCCACCCCCACCGACCTCCCTCCCTGGAGGATATTTACAATGCTCTGTGGCACATGCTCTGTACCTTCTGGGTTCAAGGAAAACACACCTACAGCATTTCAAATTAACTACTGACCCTTACTCTCCACTATAAACAAACCCTTTTCAAAGTCTCAATTGCATTGTGTCCACATTGATTAAAGCTTGAAGCCTGGTGACCTCATGCGGTGTTAACTTCTCCCATCCACCAACAGCATTCCGCCTTTCTACTCAATTACCCCCTTTGGAGCGAGAGGATCACTACCCAATGAACACGCACAATGGGCTTCTGCTTCATTACCCTAACCAACAGCGGGATAGAAATAAGCAGAAGAGGAATAAACAAGCTAATTTATCATGAGGACAGAGCAAGCTTTCACCAGTCTCGCCATGGAAAACGCCAGTGGGTCATGGCAAGCCCCAGCGTCTATGGGCGAGGCGGACGATTTTAGAGATTCCAGACGGAGCCATCACGGGACCTCATCTGTGAAAGCCGTCTGCAGAGCAGCAGGTGTGAAGACGGAGGGCACAAAACCCACCCTCAAAACTCTGGGTTTCTACAAAAAACCTACAGCGTCTTTGGGGAAGCACAGCCCATGGCTTTGGATCACGCGGGCTGACACGCTGGGCTATTTGCTCCAAGTGCTCGAGCTGAGGCAGGCCCCTCTTATTCTTCCCCGAGGGGGTGGTCAGGAGGGGCGCAGACTCTTTGTGAGCGGGATCTGGGCATCCCTCCGTCATTAGGAATGGCAAGGGCACAACGGCTGATTGAATTAACAACCCGGGGGCAGGGACGGGGGGTTGGGGGTGGGGAGGGGGGTGTTGTTGAATTCCCAGTTCCCAGACATTAGCACCATCATCCAGAACAAATTAAAAGTCTCACAGCAATTAAGCAGATTTTGAAAATGAATTTCCCATGGTTCATTGGCTCAACAAGCAATAGTGAATTAAATAGTACAGAGATGAAGAGGGACTGACTCCCAAACATCCCAGATAAACATGGACTTGGGAGGAGAAGCAACAATACACTCCGAGTCCTTGGCTGGACTTGTCCGCACTCACGCTGCTCTCTTGGAGGATGGAAAGACTTGACTGCAAGAGGCAAAGGGGTAGAAAATAACATGGAAGGGTCTTGTGATCCTGCTAGGTTACCGGAGGAGTTGTCTTTTTCTCCTTACAAATTCCTTTAACATCAGTGAGCACAGATCATTGTCCAAAAGAAAGCATGAGAGGGGATGAGAACGTACGGTTCTGGTTACTAGATTGAAACAGAACACACCTGCCAACTCAAAATTTCATATACAATCAAAATAATCTATCAAGAGAGTATCGAGTTACTGGATGTTAAATTCAAACAAGCAAATTTTACATTTAAACAAGACTCTGGAACGTCCTATAATTCTCTGAAGCCATCTAGGCCTGGTCCTGGCAGGCCAGCCTCCCCACAGGCTCCTGCAAAGGGACTGATCTCCAATCTCCAGAATGGAATTCCTAGGGAAACAGAAGGTGACTGATAATGCAGCCATGCCTTATATCTCTACGCATTTGTTCTTTGTTAGGGACACACTTGAGACCTTTCCAATAAAAGGCTTCTTTCTCAATGTAACCTCCCAAGACGAAAATCCCAAACCAAACCCTTTGCCATCACTTCGGAATCACAGAGACACCCTAGGGCTTGAACCTGAGTAGACTTGGCTGATAGTGTCGCCAAGGCTATCGATCTCTACGGATCAATCATTCTTCTTCTGCGCAGTGGTTGGTGGCTTTGAACCACCATGCTTCTCTTGAGCAGCTGAGCACTTTAACCACTGGAATCACCGAGTTCCTTGTCCTGGACAAGGATTTATTTTATTTCTTTTTTTTTTTTTTGGCGGGGGACATCACTGCCCTCAGGTGGTGGGAGTAGGAGGCCCAGCCTTTGCTCCGTGGAGCTGGAATCGAATCTCCACCCCAGTGGGCCGCAATCCCACGCACAACCACTATGCCACCGGGGCTCAGGCGATTTTTGTTTTAAATCATTTTATTGGGGGCTCTCTTAGCTCTTATCACAATCCACCCATCCATCCATTGTGTCGAGCACCTTTGTACATATGTTACCATCATCATTCTCAAAACATTTTCTTTCTATTGGTGCCCTTGGTATCAGCTCTTTTTCCCCATGCTCCCTCCCTCATGAACCATGGATAATTTATAAATTAATTTTTTTATGTGGACAAGCATTTTGAAGGACCCGAGGCTCTAGATTTAAGCAAATTCAGAGCCAGAAAGTGGGGCATCCAGGATTTGAATCCAATCTTTCCACAAGCAAAGCTATTGTTTACAGTTAGAACAGCAAGTTCTCCTTTCTACTGGCTTCCTTCAGCTTTAGAAGCAGGGAATGTGTCCGCAACAGAAAGAAAAGAGCTTCTATATTAAGAGTGTGGTGCCGAGTTCACCAAACGTTTGGCTGCTCTGATCCCTTCGAAGAAAGGCCTGGCAATCTACTCAACCAAGAGTGATCACCTTGAAAGACCATCTCGATCACGGTCCTACCCTGAAGCTCCTGGGTCACCAGGAATCAGAACAGCCTTAGCGGAAAAGGACTTTTTGTTCTATATTAGCGATCACTACCTCATGATAGACACTGGTCCAGGCTCAGAAGCATTCCTTTTCCCTTTCTGTCTCAATCTCTTAACTCTGTGCCAACTCTGGCCTGCATCTCTTTTACCCTTTTCAGCTGGAAAGTCTGCCTACGTGAATCCAAACCCAGCTTTAGTAGCTTGAGTGACCTTCCCTTCCCCCCTTACATCTGGTGCTTCAGTCTCCCATTCCTGCCTTCCAGCTTGGCTCCACTGCAAGTCTTCAGGCTCCCAGGCCCCCAGGCCTGCAGACCTGCCTTGGTGCAGACTGTCTTAGTGCTACTCAGGCACCTGGAAACCTGATGACTTCATGGCCACCCACCTGGTCCACAAGTTGAACACGATGGGGTGCCGAGGTGGGTGGCTATGTGCATTGATCATGCTTCCTTGTCAACTGCAGCTATGAAAACTGACATTGTATATGCATTCTTGATCTTGAAGAACAACTGTATATAAGCCTGGGAAATGCTTAGAAGAGGACCTGGGGGAGATGGATCTTCCATCCTTTGCAAGATTTTGTAGACCATTGAGCAGCCAACGAGTCCTCTGAAGTGCCTGGATGGTGTAAAGAGGGAACACTCTGGTCAGCTGGCAGGAAGGTTGTAGAGCCACACAAAGGGCCCTTGGAAGAATGGCTTGGTGCTCTGCTACACAGTCTAGTTCCATCATCATCTGTTGGCTATTTGAATGTTCCAAATTTGGAAAGGCTTGCCCCTGTGCTAGGATGCTTTTTGGCCACCAAACTCCCTGAGCAGTCACAGTCAAAGCTCTACCCCTACGGTTGAGAAGAGAGGAAACACACCAGCTGACTGAGGGGTTCTGGGGGCACAACGGCTCAGTGCGCGGCCGCTCTGTTTGAATTCACCCTGGGGCTCTGTGGGAGAGACCTGGTCATCTGTTTCCCTAACGCCGGCAACCTCAAAAACCCTGGGGGGCAGTTCCACTCAGCTAGCAGGGACCTTGGAGTCAGAATCAACTTACCAGCACCTCACAACAACACCGCAGCTGACAACCGCACCATTACAAGTTGCTATTTATGTAGTCATTTATGTCGTCCACTCTGAAGAGACCTTGGACAGCTGAGCAGATAGAGATCAACCCATAGGGTGTGGGCAAAGCTGGAGTCAGTAGAGAAGGAGCCCTGCTCTCACCCGGTGGAAGGGCGTGGCTGCTGCCCATGTTGAAATCCCCAGCCTGGAAGCAGGAGAAGAAGGTGCTCATCTGCTCCCTCAGAAACGATCGCCCAGAAACCCAATGTGGGAATTCTACTCTTTCCTATCATGTCACTGTGAGTAAAAATCAACATGGCTTAGTTTACTCTTGGGCAATCTCCTCATCGCCTCGACTTTCTTAATCTGTTTTTCTTCTACATGCTATTTTGCTCTTGTTGATAAGGATACACACACACACACACACACACACACACACACAAAACCCTTCAAATTCACTGCCACTGAGTCAATGCTGACTTTTGGTGGCCCTATAGGTCAGAGAAGAACTGCTCATGTGGGTTTCTCAGACCCTATCTCTCTATGGGAGTAGAAAGTCTCACCTTTTGCTCAAGGAAGGGCTGGTGGTTTTGAACTGCTGACCTCGTGGTTAGTAGTCTAACTCACAACCAGAATGTCACTTCCATGGCTCCTTATACACAGTAAAGCATACCCCAATTCAACTGTTTTACTCATATGATTCAGTGACGTTGGCTAGACTCTTCAAGTTCTGTCACCATTCTTACCCTCCTTTCCAGAGTTGTTCCTCCCATATTAACTTGGATCCACTGCCCATTAAGGTTCCTAGCTTATAGTTCAAGTTGCTGTTGTCAATTGGATCCATGTACATGGTTGTTAAAAGTCAGGATGCTCAAGGCAGACCTTGCTTACTAATTAGGGTAAACTACTGTTGGGGGCTTAAGATTATGTCAAGGGCTTTTGATTTTGGTTCAAGACTTAAAAATTATTTCAAAGGATTAGTTCCAGGGAGTTATCCAACCTTCCAGGCTCCAGAAAGTCTAGAGTCCATGAGAATTTGAAGTTCTGTTCTGCAGAGTCTGATTGGGATTATTCTATAGAAACTTTCATCCACGTGTTCAGTATGATGGTAGACCAGCACCCAGTTCCTCTTACAACAAAGGAGGCAGGTCTTCAATGAAGGACTGGGCTACATGTTCTGTGCCTTCCTCCTGTGCCTGACTCTCCTTTTTCCCTCTGCTGCTCCATGTGAAGAAAGAATAAGTGTTGTGCCCTGGAAGGTCACTTGCAAGCCTTTAAAACTCTGGCATTAAACAAAGAACTGGGATGTAGAACGGAAGCACTAACATGTTATTGGACCAATTGACCATAAAACCACGACCCTAAACTCGAAAGTGAGGGCCTAGACATCCTAGGAGGTGTTTGGTTGTGCAAAAGCAGCCTGGGTAGTTTCTCTTTTCGTGGCTCTTCTGATTGTATACATAACTATCACCTACCTTTTGTCAGTACCACTTTGTGCTTGTATCCAACTTATTAGCAGCAATTACAGTTATCAGCTCTATGACCTTGCCCGACATCAGTGTGATCTTTTCCATCAGCATTTACCACCCCCCTGGCCCCTTCCCCCCTCCCTCTTGTCCTTAATAACCACAAATAAACTTTGGTCTCTATACATTTGCATTTTCTTGTTTTTTTATGGAAGTAGGGCCTTACCATCTTTGTCCTCTTGTCACTGGCTTATTTCACTCGGCATGACTTCAAAATGCCCGTCAAGTTCCAGATGTGTATCAAGACATCATTTCTCCTAGATGGGTAGTATTCCATTCTTAGCACTTGCTACATTCTGTTTATCTATACATCTTCTGATAGGCATCCTAAAGTGATCCGACATGGCAAGTCATAACTGCTCCATATAATCACACACAGGTTGGAAAGAAGCAACCCAGCAAAGAGATATGCTTTGGACAAGAGAGGTCAGGATCATGGCAGTGCTAAGGAATTGTGGGCAGAGCATGCCAGTGGGTTCAGGGGCAGCCCAAGGGCACAGCAACAGCTTTGAGGATGCAAGCATAAAAACTGTGTCCCACCCAGCCAGTCTGAAGGAGAAATGGTGCTTGCATGAGCTTCCAGGACCTGGAGAGCAGGTGGGAAGTGGGAGGGCGGCTGATCCAAGGCTGAGTGGGCTCCAGGCGGAGCCTGTAAAGCTCTGAAGAACTCAATGAAGCACAGATGTCAGTGGAGGAAGGGGCCTTTAGGTTGTTTCGAACTGTTGCCTATCATGAATAGAGCTGCTATGAACTTGGAAGTGTAAGTCTCTTTCTGACTCTCTGCTTTCAAGTCTTTCGGGTATATAGCTAGGAGTGGAATTGCTTGATTTAATCTTCACTGAAGCAAACTGCCACAACTTTCTCCCACTGAGCAATGGGCGGATTTGTACTGCAGATCTACTGGTGAGCTGTCAAGCATTTTACGCATGGTGCTGCCAAGTCCCCTTAACGTGTACTCAGAAAATCCAACACACACGCACACACAGGCATGCGCACGAGCGCACTCACAACCCTACAGGACAGGAAAGCGCTGCCTTTGTGGGATTTTGAAACTATACCTCTTTCTGAAAGCGTCACATTTCTCCCACCTCGATACATTGTGATAACAAGCTTTCCACTAGTGGCAAGAACTTCCCATCAAAAATTAATCTCTTACTTCTTGGAGTTTAGTTTTGACAATATAATTAGGCCCAATTGCATAATGTGGCCCAAATGGCCCAATTTTAGAAATCAAAGCAGTCTCTCCCCAAACACTACAAACCATGCAGGTAGCTTAAGTTTTAAATTCAAGTAAGAATTGAAAATGAACCCTCCTGGTTCGGATTATCAAAGAATGACCAGAATATAATGTTCGGAACCATAGAACAAACTCTGGGGTTGAACACTTTAGCTACTTCTGCAATAGGTTCAGAAAGTATTTACTTTTTCATGACTGTGCACCCACACAGTGCATAGAAGACACTGCAGAAAAGAGTAGGCAAACTAGATCCTCTTTCCCTCAGGTTGGAGTTCTGGGTGTTGAACCCCAGTCCAACCCAGGATATTTGGGAAGAAAGGCTTGGTGATCTGTTTTCCCCCAAAATCACATCAAAAAGACTATGGTGCACAGTTCCATTCTATACACAGAGTCCCTCTGGGTCAGGATTAAATCCACAGCAACTGGGGTTCCCTTATGCTTTCAGGTAGTCTATGGTCTTATTGAGGTTCCATGCTAATCATTACTATTTAAGATAGCACTCTAATTCCAGGTAATATTTCAGAACTGATTAATGCTGCATAAGGAAAAATTATTTCTTTCATCATAAGCTTGACTTTCAAAGACCTTTGTCATTTACATTCCTTCTTAAAGCAAAACTATTCACAGGAGATGATGGCTCCAATTTCATCATGTGAAGCAGAGGATAACTGGGATTTGCTTTGCAGTGAGCAAGGATGAAGTACATCTCTTCGATGTAAGGAGAAATAGCCACAGAAAGATCTTGCCACCCGGGCTTATCTATGCTACCAAAAGTCTTTGAATACTGGACCAGCATTTAGAAAGACAAGCCTGTAAAATTCAATCTAGACTTTGGGGACTTTTCCCACTAACTGAATCAAGAAATAAACTAACCACATTGCCAAGTATGTGAATGGCATGCTTTCTTAGACCATTGGTAGCATGGGTTGTTCCTAATTGGAAGACTGCTAATCAAGGTTTTTGAATTGCCAATTTATCTAATCCATGAGGAAACAGAACTAACTCACCAGATACAAGAAAACTTTAAAAAATTAATTAATTAGTGGTGGAGGGGGGCTAACACATATTAACCTAGCAACCACATTCAAGTATCCATGCAACTTACATACTCTTATTTAAATTTACAAGCTCCTAGTGAAAACATGTTTTTGAAATAAAGAAACTGAGTTTCACAGCATATCTTTGGCCAGTCCATGTTACAAAGACAGTTCAGTGATAGCAAACAGATAATACACCAGATCATCCCCACCCATCAACCGGAAGCCCACACACCATCAACTAGAAATCTTATTTCTTTGAATGAAAGATAAGTAAGTTTAGATAGAGCAGAAATGCCCTGTGGACAATCTTGAGCTAACTTCATGTTCTGTTTATAGATGGATTATTTCCTGCAATCTTACTGTAAGAAATACTACCTTAAGCCCAAGGCAACCATTGATGGATAACCTTCGAAAGTATTCTGCTGGTCTATTGGGTCTGTTTTGTGAGAAGAGTTATTAGTTAAAAGGGAAGATCCAGGGAGAGCTAACCCCTTCCCTGCACCCAGAAATCATACCATCACATCTGAATATACTATCCTGATTTGATTCCCATTCCAAACCTACCACTTCATCTTTCTCTTAGACGACATTTTCATTCTCTCTTGACAGAAGAGTACAAGTAGACAGGAAGGGAACTGGTGAATTCTGTGTCTTAAAAAAAAAAAAAGAAAAAAAAGAAAGAAACGTAATCATTGAAAGGTGGACATACCAGTAACTGCCTTTAAAATTTTTAAAAACACTAAGCATCTTTATCCTGTTTCTTTTTAATTGACTGTTACCAAGAAATTCTCTGCTTTCATTGAATGATGCTCTTCTGTTGAGGCATGTTCAAAGAATGGTGGCAAAGATGAAACACCCATGTGCTCCAGAACCTGACAATTCTACAAAACGGGTGGGGGAAGGATGGCAAGACTGCTCTTAAGGCCCCACAGTTGCTTGTGCCAGAAACTCCTCTCATCCCCCTACCTCCCCTCGCAATTCCGAAGAAGCAGAGCCTCTTCAAGCAAAGGGGTGTGTTGGACAGGTGGCGGCAAGGTCCGGATGGAGTGTCTTCCAAGTTTTGGTAAAGCTCTTATCTCTAACTTCTCTTCGCCTGGGCATGCAGGGGCTAAACTTGGGGCCCATTTCACACAAGCCCGAGCTAGCTCACAACTAGCTCAAAAGAACGGAGAGAGACAAGAATTTGAGGCATTCTGCCCTCAGGCAAGTTCCAGCTTATGTGCGAACAGGTAAAATGCACAGGAGTCAGGACAAAGAAAACAGGTCCTCCGACAGGTTGGGTTGACACTGAGAGCGGTGGCCGTGGGACTGCGTGGAGGCCCACGTTTGGGTGGTGATTGCTTGAAGGCAAGCACATGTGGCAGAGACAGGAAAGTCACCATGCGCAAGGCGACTCCTGAGGAATCAAGGGGAGCAGGACTTTTCTCCCTCGGCTGTGTCTCAGCAAAGAGAAAGGCAGCAGAAGCAGAGTGTGTAAGAGTGTGTACCTAACACCAACCTCCCCCCCCCCCCGCCCCCCACAAATACTTCCCAGTCACCAAGTCCTGGATATTTGACACTCTAGAACTTCTCTGCTTGAAATTATTGGGCAGTAGAACTTCTCGGCTGGAAGTTATTGCCAGGTTGAATAAATGTCCAAGACCAAGATAGAGAGTTGAGTTGTTGCTTTCACAAACCAAAACAAAAAATAGCAGGGTCTTGCTCCCCTCACACCCCTCACACCACAGCTCTGGGCAGCTCAGGACAACTTCAGAATGATGTCTGTCACACACCACCTTCTAAGACACCGAAGTCGGCTATCGATTCTCACTTTAAAGGAAGCCTTGGACTGGACAGTGCAGTCTGAAAACCTGTAAACTGTCCTCTCAGCTGGGTAGGTAAGGACCATACTGCAGTTTCATGTATACGTGCGTGTGTGTATATGTGGTGGGGCGGGGGGACGGTCTCCTATCCCCCTCCCGGCTCCCTCTCAGCCCTCACCATCCCCCTCCCTTCCCTTGAGTTTTAAATTTACCACATTTCCCCAAGCAAGAGGAAGGGAATGTGCCACACCCTCAGTAAGCAAGATAGGAATTTAGGAGGTGTTTTGTTTCCATTTTCTTCTGGTTCCAGGGCAGTGGTTCCCACACTTCCTAATGCCGGACCCTTTCATACAGTTCCTCATGTTGTGGTGATCCCCCAACCATAACATTATTTTCATTGCTACTTCATAACTGTCATTTTGCTACTGTTATAAATCGTCCTAATACCTGAGATGCAGGATGTGTTTTCATTGTTGCCAGTTGAACATAATGAAAACATAATGATTAATAACAAAACAATATGTAATTATAGATTGTGAAATTTTTTTTCGTTTTTTTGCGGGGGGCATCACTGCCCTCAGGTGGTGGGAGTAGGAGGCCCAGCCTTTGCTCCGTGGAGCTGGAATCGAACCTCCATCCCAGTGGGCCGCGGTCCTGCGCAGAACCACTATGCCGCCGGGGCTCAGCCCTGTGAAATATTTATTTCTAATAACAAATGAAATTTTGTCTTGAAGCAAGGGGTACCGTGGGCAACGGTCTTTATGCCAGGTCCTTGTATTTGGGCGTATTTGTATGTGGGCGGACCTGCCCGGAGACTGATAGAGGAGTGATGTCTTGGTTTCTAAGCGCATTGGCACCTGTGAAAGGATCGTTTGACCCCCAAAGGTTGAGAACCACTCTTCTATGGCATTCTTTAAAATCCACAGAGCCTAGCATAGCACTATCCATAATTCTGCCTCTCTACTAGAAATCAGCCGCAAATACCAAGACATTAAACTTATTGCTATTGCATTTTCAAGAAGCAGAAAGTTAATAGTGCTGTAAGAACCCGGAATTGGGAATTTTCTGCACATTAGCTCTATGGCCTTGGACAGACATCAGATACTGTCTGAGGAGCATGCATCGGGGCATTAGAGTCCAAGTTCCAGCTTCTAATTCAGATCATGTGAACTGCGTGTCACTTCCTTCCAGATTTCTCCTTTCCAATACTGACAAGAGCCACAGCTCCCAGTCAGACCCAACACACCACCAAAGGGTACAGACGCAGTGGGTTCAAATAGCCTCACTCAAGAAAGCAAGAAGATCGGGCACCTTCCAGGGGGATTCGGAAGCCGTGCTGATACAAAGGGTTTAGGTTCAGCTAATAACCAAGAAAGTGAGTGCTCCAAACCCTCCTAGCTGCTCTGCAGAAGGAAGACCTTCTCTTCGATTTGCACTTTTAACAACCAACTCCAGGAAAACTCTGAGGTGTGCTAGTCTGCTATATAGGATACCTGTGAGAGGCAATCTGGACTCTCGGTGTCATTGTAGTCATGTGTTGGGCTGTTAACCACAAGGAGAGCAGTTTTGAAATCACTAGCTGCTCAGAGGATGAAGGATGTGACCTTTTAATTCTGTAAAGAGTTTCAGTCCCAGAAGCCCACAGGGGTAGTTCTACCCTGTCCTGTAAGCTCTCTCTGGGTTTGAATCAACATGATGGCATGAGTTAATGTTGTTTTCTGGTTTTTTGTTTTGTTTTCAGTTGAAAGTAACTCCAAGGCAACTAATAATGATTAATTACTATATTAGGCTATGATATCACCAAGAAAGGTTCTGAGTTATGAAACGACTTCCTGGTAGCCAAAAGACCCTGGAATCCTCGACATTTTTCTCCTAGATTCTTTGATCATCAGGTCACCACATTCCTCTTTTGCTCTACTGAAAATTACGTCCCTGTGGATAATTACCCCTACTACTGTGGACTCAGACAATGGAACACCCAAGCTTTGCTCAAGTTATGTACAAAGTGAAAACAACAGGGCAGCCCTGAGAGAAAGCAGGAGGCATTCTCTTGGGAGTAAAATGGGGCTACATTAGGGGAATGTTTATGTTTAAGCTCACTTTCCTGGTTCACAGCAATCATATTTCTCTCCAGTCTTTGAAAGATGCCTTATAGCACACTTAGCTATCACATGGGTTTTATTGTAGAAACCAGGTTGGCTGCACTTTCCAATCCAAGTCAGGTCGTTTCCATTTCTTCTGCCCAACAGCTCCAGGGATTGAGGTCACTGCTGTAGCTTGAGTTGGGAGGTGTTTGGCCAGAACAAAGAACACCATGCTTACGCTTGCTCGGATCTGAGATCCAGAGGGGGCACAAAAAGAAAAGTCAGAGGTATATGATGCTTGACAGATGGTTCCTTTCAGTAAAAAGCCCCTTGAAAAATTACATATCTGATGAGTTCAGCTCATGGAGGTGCCCCAGCAATAATCTCAGTTCATTATCATGTCCAATAGGTATTTAATCGTCCATTGGGGCTGAGCCCCGGTGGCGTAGTGGTTGTGCGTGGGACTGTGGCCCACTGGAATGGAGGTTCGATTCCAGCTCCACAGAGCAAAGGTTGGGACTCCTACTCCCACCACCTGAGGGAAGTGATGCCCCCCCCAAAGAAAATCGCCCATGGATGAGGGGCTCCTCTCCCAAACACATGGAGCTCTCTGGAGGAGTCCTGGGTTGTGGACTGGGCTATGAGGGTCAGCAGTTAGAAACCACCACATGCTCCCCTGGGGGGAAAAAAAACTTTCTACCGCCATAGTCAGGCTCCAAAACCCACAGGGACAGTTCTACCTTGGCCTATAGGATTGCTCAGAGTCAGCATCGACTTGATGGCAGTGAGCTTGTCTTTTTTTGGTTACAGTGGTGGAAGGAGAGCAGGAAGTATTCGTGATTTGTTTGAAATCACTGCCTATCTGCAGAGTCCAGACTTGTCCTCTGCTATATGATGCTGCCTTAGAACCAGGAGTTCTCAGTCCAGGCTTAAAGTGACCATTGACTAACCCTCAGCTAGTTCTTATAAGGTTGGCCTTATTAATCTGGGGCTTGAATAAAATGGAGTCAGCCACTTACAGATTTGTTCTCTGTCTGAAGGAAAGGCCCAGGGCCTTGCCCAAACACGTGTCATCATTTGCTACCATCTTCTTACAACCAGTCACCCCTTTGCTCAGCACTCAGAGCCTGTGGACAAGGCCTCCGCAGGAACCCAGAATAACCAAACAGAAGAGTAGGTAGGCTCTCTAATTCTCCGGTGCCAGCTTCAGAAGAGAATATAGAATGAGGAAAATCATTGCTGATGTCAGATAGATGTTGGTTGAAAGCAGAGAATACAAGAAAGATATTAAATTGTTATGTCATTGAGTAGGCAAAAGTATTCAAATTTGGGATGTTAACAAATTGTGGATAGTGGTGCCAAAAGGGAGAAAACTCCACATACTTCATTGTGCCCAGGCAAAATCTATGCCTAGATCAAGAGGCAGCTAAAATGGAACAAAGAAATACTGCAAACTAAAATCAGGAAAGGTGTTTATCCGAGTCATGCCCTTTTGTCATATTTATCCAACCCATATTCTGAACAAATAATCAGAGAAACTGAAGCATATGAAGAATTTGGCACCAGAATTAGAAGAAGACTCCTTAGCAACATACAATATGCAGATGACACAACTCTGTTGGCTGAAAGAGAATATGAATCACACATCGAAGAAGTTGAACAGCTAGAGCCTTCTATAGGAATTACACCACATCATAAAGAAAAGAGAAAGCCTCACAACTGGGCCAGTAAATCACACTGTGATATTTGGAGAAAAGGCTGCATTCATCAACGATTTTGGTTTACTTGGATCCACACTCAAGGCCTCTGGAAGCTCCTGGTAGGAAATCGAATGCTATGTCGCATTGGGCCAATCTGCTGCAAACGATCTTATTAGAGTGTTACAGAAACAAAGAAGCCACTTTGAAGACTATGACATACCTAACCCAAGCCACGCTATACCTGTGAAAGCTGGATAACGGATAAGGATTCTGAAGAATGCATGCCTCTGAGCTACTGTGAAGAATACTGAATAAACTCATGGACTGCCAAAAGAATGAAAATGTCTATGTGATAAGAAGTACAGACAGGATGCTCCTTGAAATGAGGACAGAGAGTGTTCATCTCATGCACTTAGATATGTTATTAGGAGAGACCAGTCCCTGAAGAAGGACACACACACGGAAGCCCCTCAAGAAAATGGATTGATACAGTGACTGTAACAATGTTGGTTGAGTTACAACCATCTCCACAACACCTAATAACTTCATTCCTCTGGGTCTGTTAAAGAAGAATATCTTTTGCCAGGGAACATGAAGAGTGAAATTTAAAGAGAGAGAAAATGCGACCAGAAGTGGAGATGCTAGGATCTAACCAGGAATAGCCAATATAAACCCTAACTCGGCACCTGCTGTGTCTTGCAGACATGGTCTCCTATGCTGACTCCGGCTTTAGTTGTTCTCACCTAGCTTGTGTCCACATTCTCTGCTCATGTTCCTTCATCCCATTCCTCCCTCTGCATCCAGCAACTCCAAGAAGGGCACAATTGTATACACTGAGCTCAAGTGACATTCATTCCAACAAATTTTCTCTTACAACCATCAACCATCCTTTGAGCATTTCTTCCCCCAGACCACTCATTTTAATCCAACTTGTCTGAGATGACAAGTTCTTTCAGCGGGAATTGAGGCTGTAGTTTTCTCCGGTGCTGCCTTCTTCAACATGACCTTCCAGCCCTGGTCAGGAGTTGGTTGAGCAGGGAGTTAAGTGAGGGGTTAGTAACGACACAGTGATGGGATTGAATGTAGTGGGGACGGGGTAGCAGAAAGAGACTGAGCTCTTGTTTGCTGTGAAATATGTGTAGAAGCAGTTTTAGCACACTCCATCATTTGTTTCTTAGGGAAAATGAGAGGAGAATGGCATTAAGCTTAAGTGCATGGCTTCCGAGTCAATCAGGCATCACAGGAGTGACGTCTGCTCTTTGATTTACCATCTCTAGAACTTGAGAAAAAGGTCATTAAATAAGCCTCAGGGTGTTCTGAAAAGTCACAGAAAGTAGCGATGCCTGCTTCTTTTAGTTGTGCCAAGCATTAAGTCAACCAACACATCTAAAAGGCTGTCCATAATCACCTAATAAATCCTCCAAA
Organism: Nesogale talazaci; assembly: GCA_004026705.1. Taxonomy (NCBI): domain Eukaryota; kingdom Metazoa; phylum Chordata; class Mammalia; order Afrosoricida; family Tenrecidae; genus Nesogale; species Nesogale talazaci. Next base: position 56,673 of record PVJH01006305.1, on the reverse strand, counting down.
CCTTATAGGTCATCATAAGCCAAATCATTGTCTTTGTTATGAGCTGCTGTCCAATCAGCCTGTGCACAACAGAACCAAACACTGCCCTCAATCCACTGTGGATTCAACTAGGCAGGTGAGAATCCAGCTTTTGCTTCCTCTCCCCAACAAGATTTCATTAGGGACTGAGCGGGTGCCAGTGATGGGGAAGAAGGATCAGGGAAAGACAGGCAAACGAAAGGCTAGAGAACTTTAATATCTCTCTATTCTAATAGGCAAGCATATGACATGCTCTTTTCTGTAATTTAGTGACCCTTTCAGATTAGGCTACAATACAAAGGAAAGTGGAGACATATAGCACCATCAAGTTGGAGCTCACAGTGCCATTTTCTCGGCAGTTTCTCTGCTGGCACCATGGATTACTTGCCCATTTGCATATTAGGCCACCATGACCACACTTTGGAGGAGAAGTAAGACCGAAATGAAAACATGTGATTTCATGCCTTGACAACAATTCCGAAATCAAGGGTAACCAACTTTTGAATCAAGAATGTCTATCAGTAGTTCTTTTGCTCTCCTCTTCTGCTTTGGCAGAATCATCGCAGACTCATCTGAGGGCTATAGGAGGTGGTGGAGATCATGGTATCTAAAGAACTTTTTAAAGCACTGCGACCACCACTGCCACTGCCACTGCCACCGCCACCATCACTGCCACCACCGCCGCCACAGAACTATGTATGGTAATTAGATTGAAACCACTCGTTTGAGAAAATAAAACTGAGCAATCTTCCTTAAAGTAGCAGAATCCCAAACACTTTATAGTTAAAGAACTCAGAGGCTCAGCCAATTGGATGATTCATCCAATTATGGGGACTGGTTGGAACTTGTAAGAAGTTGGTTGGACTCGAGTATGCAGACTTCTCACAGAGTCCTGCCGTCGCAGCCTTGGCAAAGCTCTGCTTCGGCATCTATAGCTGGACTCCAGAACATGTGTATATTTCCTTTAGATAATCAAAAATGAGTAATAAGTTGTAGTTCACTATGTCTTTATGCATACATGGATTTTTGATGGTTTGTTTTTTAAATTCAGAGTGAAAATCAAGCTGCGGGGAGGAGGGTCCTTAGAGGATCAGCTAAACAACACCGACTACCTCTATCTCAAGCCAATTTTGACTCTGAGCAACACAATGCTGGATTTTGGAGACTTTGGAGATCTGGAGGAGAGCAGTCAGGCAGCCTCATCTTTCTCCTGAGAAATGTCCTGGTGGGTTCAAGCAGGCAGCCTTCCACTTAGCAGTCGCTGCCTACCTGACATGACTATGAGGACCCCTTTAGGAGGTTCACCTAGTGGTTGAGAATTCAGCTCTGATGCCAGGTTCAAAGGCATTCAAGCCCAGCCTTGATCTTGAGTAATTTTACTAGACCTTTCCACACCTCAATTTACTTATGTGTAAATGGGTACAATGCCCACTTGGCTAGACTTTTATTTAAATGAAACTAGATAATCCCTCAAACAGCATGCATTCAAATATATCTACTTTAAGATATTAAATAGCACTCTAATTCTTGGATGGGATACTTAGCAGAGTTTTTACTTTCTTTCTTTCTTTTTTTTTTTTTGGCATCACTGTCCTCAGGTGGTGGGAGTAGGAGGCCCAGCCTTTGCTCCATGGAGCTGGAATCAAACCTCCATCCCAGTGGGCCGTAGTCCCGCGCACAACCACTACGCCACCGGGGCTCAACCTGAGTTTTTACTTTCATATGTTCTCCAATTCCCAGTAAACACATGAGAATTATCTCGATGCTAGGAAACTTCATCATAAGAAATTACATTGCTGATAAAACTTGACCTAAGAAGGGTTCTTTGCTACAAATGTCCCCGCCCCCTCTGGTGTAGGCAGGCACCAAGTCCCTTCTTCCTCGAGTTCCGGCCAGCATTACAGGCATATGCTGGGCATACAATAAGCTCAACTCAATATTTTACCAATTAGATAAGTAGCTCATATGCGCTCTAAGCTCAGGGCCTTCATATAATCTTGACAAATTCTAAATCTCCACAGAAACATCTTTCCAAGAAAGATAAGGCACATGCACACATCTTTCTTCAGTCTGTATGGATGAAAGGAAAATTCGAAAGGCCAAATTACTGTAAAATGTCAACTAGATACATAAGACTGACTATGAGTCAGTCAAAAGCTGGGATCCAGGCAGGGGACTTGAAATCCTCACAAAGCCATATATAATACTATTACCTCAAGGAAATAGTCTGCGTTTTTGACAGGGGAGAAAGGGAAATTCAACAACAAGCCAGACAGACCTTCCAAAAAAAGGACCTAGATGAATTACATTAAAAGAATGATTACAGGGAATGGCCACAAACTCAATTTTGTTACAATCAACAAACAGTTTAGTTCTTTATATGTTAAATAATGATTTTAATTACTAAAAATGTTTTCCAAATCTTTACAAGAATTGACAAGGCTGGATGGCACTTCTACAAATCACATTAGTGGTGTCTAACAAAGAGAAAAATGACATGACTTGATGAGTCAAATATAAAATATTCCCCACAAATACAGAATGAAATATAGTCAAATGGAAGACCGATTAATTAGCACTTTTAGGATTCCCACATTCTGCAGGATTGAAAAAAAATACTAGAAGAAGCTTAAAACCTAATGTATTAAAAAAAGACAACCAAGGTATTATGAAATAAATCCTAATATACTACATACACATTTTATTAATGTCTTAAAATTCTACAACTTTTCATAAACCCAACAGTAGCATAAACAAATGAATGAGCTACCATCAAAGCTAGCAATAGTTCCTCTTTAGACACTAACAACACAATATAATGTACAATACAGTAGACACATCTTAGAAACAAATTGAGAGATGACACAAACATAAACTCTCAGCATTAATGCAGACAAAAAAGAGGTCTCTCAAATATGTAAGCCACTCAAATGAACAGATATTCCTAAAAATGTAAAAACTGGCGATTTATTGGTACTTGTTTTGAGCCCATCTTTGAAATATCCTCATTTGTGGGTATTCTTAAAACAACGTGCTAATTTTTTATTCATCTAGTCCTGATCTTCACACCCTAATAGTTTCGGAACAGGTGGGAACAGTGACCTGCTTTCTCAACCATTATATCCCCCAGACATCACTAATTTGAGGCTGAGAAAATTGCACATAATGAGCCAGAGACTCAAGTTCATGATTTTTAGTCGGCTGCCCTCTTGTTTCAGGGCACATGGTCTCCCTCCCCTCCCCCACCCCATCCTTGCAGCTGCCTCTCCACCAACTAAATTGACCAAACGTGAAATCAAAGGAAATAATTTTTTTGAACTTTTCTGCAGATTTTTTTTAAGGAGGATATAAATTAAGCTATATATTTTTCAAGATTTTCTTTTCCTTCAGGGATCCTTAAGTTTTTAGATGAATTATAAATGCTAAGGAAGTTAATGGCTTAAGGGCCTCTCTCAATTATTCAAGAAAACAATCAGATATATGGTTCTGTAAGCACTTTTTTATTTTTACAAGACATGACTGACATCACTCAAGAGACTCTTAACCATCCCAAATTCTACCATTTCAACGCTTTTGTGCAAAAGCCCATTAAAGGCTGAGCAGACTAGAGATGAAGGACAGAAGAGGAAAAACAAACAAACAAACCAATGCTTCATAAGACAAGGATTACACTAGGCTACATGAAACACCAATTACTCTTATTTACTTTACATCTAATGTGTAAATTCCCCCATTGACACCAGAAGGCTGCAACTAAGTATCATATGTCTAAATGTGGCAGAAAATTGCATCAAAAATTTTAGAACTAAAAGACACCTTTAACTCATTAATTCACCAGACTGAAACCTACTAGGCAGCTGGCTGGCATGGTCACTTTGGAGTGCACAGGGTTCGTCGGTCCTGTGGAGCTTGTCGGTGTTGTGTTTTTATGCTGTGAGTGTGAGCCTGGTGGTACTTATATTCCCTAATCAGGATTATGGCCTCTTTTAGGTCCTTCCCTCCCAAAGCTGCCATATTCACGTTCATCAGGGGCAATCGTAATGACAAAGAAACATTGTTGATCAGTTTGAAGCAGGGAAGATTTCACTTTCTCCTGTGACGGGTCAATTCACACTCACCGAGGACTTCTGGAACTGAGCAATGGAAGGGTGCTTTCTCACCCAAGAGAACAAAGTGGTTTATAAACTTTACTTTGAATTGTTCGGTGGACAAAGGGCTGCTTCTACAACTTACCAGTTCCACTTGCTCCTTTTGTGAAGCTCTGTTCTTTGCTCAGTCTCCTGGGCTTATCTGGTGGGGAAACACCCCTTGTTTGAAGGGGGATCTAGCTTTGATGAGGAAATCAACTCCCTGGTGCCGGTTTTGAATGGCTGTAGTTAAGGAGCCCATGGTGAGATGGTTAAAGCACCAAATGTTTGCCAGGATCAACCCCCCTCAGGCTTTGCTTCTCAGGCAAAAAAGATTAGAGCCCAGAAAACTCCCTAGGCTACTTCTACTCTTATCACATGGGGTCGCTGTAAGTCACAATGGGCTCAACAGGACACAACAACGGTGAGGACCTATCATGGATTTTTTGTGGTCACGAAACAAGTTCTGCCAAAAGAACTCCTGGCACAGAACCGCCACTTGTTCTGACCCAATAGTAACTCCAGTGTCCAGCAACCATCCACAGGTGATTTGAGTCTGTCTCTGAAGCACCAGGATGCCAGAAATTACACGGGTTCCAGAGTGTCCTAGGAAATCTACAGAAGAGGACAATGGACTCCTGGAGGTTGAATCCGCTTCAGAAAATGCAAAAACAACACCCACCAACACACACCGGGGGACTATCTATGTATAAAGGGTTCAGGGCTTGTGCAAAAAACCTCAAAGAGGATGAAGGTCAGGTGGGGATAATAGGCCAATTTAATTCTGAAAGCACAAGGTGCAAGAAATTTTAATTATGGTCTGCCACTGAAATCACACAAGATCCAATGGCATCTAACTGCAACTGCTCATCAAGGGAGACAAGAGGTGTAATTGTAACCGCTGCATAATCACTGTGAGGGCGCAGAGAAGGCTGCCTCCAACTCCCAGTGAGAGGAGGTATTAAAAGCCTGGAAAAATCCAATACAGGGAAACATGGAGAATGCATGTAGCCAAACCAGAGCCAGCAACGTGCAAGGCAAATCTCTGTGTGTGTGTGTGTGTGTGTGTGTGTGTGTGTGTGAGAGAGAGAGAGAGAGAGAGAGAGAGAGAGAGAGAGAGAGAAGAGAGAGAGAGAGAGAGACAAGAGGCAGAGAACAGAAAAACGAGGTGCAGAAGACCACGTTGTTGGGACTAAATAGAAGGCACGACCTTGGAAAACTCTGAACCTCTTTCTGCTTTGTGGATGCAGACTTGGAAACCGGGAAAGGCCGGGTTTCCTGCAATTTCTCACTTCTGCGAAGCTGCTTCTCCCACTCTCCTTTGTTTAAAACAATTAGCTTGAATCTTGCAGGTACTCCAGGATCAGACTCCCTTTAATTTGTGCCCATCACATTAAGTCTGGAGACAAAAACACCACTCCCGAGGCAGGAGGTGCATCGCCAGTGCAGCTCCCAGGGCCAAGCTGCTAGCGCCCCCTCACCCCACCCCCTCCAGCCGGTCCCCTGCAGACCCGGCCGCGCAGGCTCCCAGGAAGGAAGGAACGTACAGAGAAAGCTCCTCAGGGGGCTCCTGCCATTCAGCAAAGTTTGACAACGCTGCGAAGTATGGAAACCCAGCCTCCCACGCGCGGCTCCCGCAAAGTTTGCGGTGAAGTTTCCGCGAGGCTGTCCTAACTCTCGGGGCGGTGGGGTGGCTCGAGTGTGCGGTGCTTCTGGGTGGGGGATGAAAGGAGGCGGACTTGGGCAGTTCAGAAGCAGCAGAGAATGTTTCCGATCCGACGGTGCCTCAGACTTTTTCTCCGATGGGGTGCCAGTCTGCCCCCCCCCCCCCCAACGAGGACCACAGTGCACGAAGACCCATAGGTCTCCCAGGGCCAGAGCTGTAGGGGAGCCTGGGAGCTGTCACTTGCGGGGGGTGGGGGGTGTCCTGCGGGGGCGTCTGCGGGGGCCATTCTTCAGGGAGGCAAAAGGGAGACTTCACTGATCAAATTGGGGGCGGGGAGGGGACCCAATGGGTGGAAGGGAGATTCGCGAGAGGGCAGGCGGCCAAAAGCAACACCTTTCGGATACGCTTTTCCTCTCCGACCTTTCCAACTTCCCGCGGCGCCAGCCAAGGACTTTCGCTCACTCCACCCCAGCCCATCCGGCCTGCGGGCCCGCGGCTCGGACTTGTCCGCCACCGCGGACGGGAAGGGGAGTCCGGCCGCGAAGCAGAGGGCGCGAGGGGCGCGACCCCGAACACCAGGCCCCCCGCTCACCGTCCCGCCCCCACCCCCACCCCCAGCCGAGAGGACCCGAGGCAACGTTAGACTCGCAGTAACCACAGCCCCGTAACAGGGCTCGGGAGCCGTGCCGAGCGCAGTTCCCGGACTCCTCTGTTGTTCCCCATAAAGTCGGTTACGTCGCCCTCCGGGAGCTGATTGGAAGGAAACAGAGAGGAAAAGGGGGGAACGCGGGAAAAAGCACGGAGAGCTGGGTGTGGGTGGCGAGAGCAATCAACTTTCTAAGCCGGCGCTTCCTCCCGCGATCGGTCGCCATGCTTCAGATTCCCACCCCCACCACCCCACCTCCTCCCTTTCAAGTGGATACTGAAACTAGGCCAAAACTTTTTCCCCTCCTTTTCTCTGAGCCACTAGACTGGATTGTGCCCCACGGAGCCCCATGGAGCTCTGCTTTCTTAAGCACAATAGCCCGACTAATTAGATCATAGAAGGGAGGCAGTGATACTGTAACGAGTAGCCCGAGAGGCACAGAGGGAAGGGGCCCGAAAAGAGAGGGAGTCCGGGGGAAAGTTTGCAGCTCTTGCACTTACCAATCAAGCCTCCCACCAGAAAGGCGACGATTTGGAACACCAGCAGAATCCCACCAACAATGCACAGCTTCTTGGTGCTCATGTTTTCTATAATTGCCCCAGCCATTTTTACGCCCCCCTCTCTCCCCCCCTCTTCTCCCTAAAATAAATGATCCGGGGTGTGCTTGTGGCCCCCTCCCTGCGCACGCTCCCTCCTCCCTCGCCTCCTTGGGGAGCGCTGCAAAACTTCAGGGGTGCGGGAGCGCGGCGAAGACAGGACCGGGACGGAAGGCGCCCGCGCGGATTCCCCCGACGCAGCCGGCTCGGGCTCCCCCAGTGCCCGGAGCTGTGATTGTGGCCGCTCCGCCGCCGGTGGACGCTTAAAGGAGCAGGGAAGCGGATCACATGACGCCACCTCCCTCCCTTTCTTCCTCCCTCCCTCTCGCGCTTCCTCCCTCTCTCCCTCCCTCCCTCCCTCTCTCTGCTCTCCCCCTAGCCCGCCAGTTCGGGTCTCCGAGCTCCCGCCCGCGCGGCCGCCCTGCTCCTGGCTCCGGCGGGCGAGCCGCGGGTCCCACGAGAAGCTGAGAATCTTCGGGGGGTGATGGCTCTTGGTAGTGGATTTCCTCCACACCGCCTTTCACACGTTTTCTTTTTTGGATGGCGAAGTGCGAGATTTAAATCATCCGAGGACAACATCTCAGACCTTTAACTTAAACGGCGACTTTGGAAAATGGTCCCTACCGCCCCCCGCCCGCCCCCGCCAACTGTTAGAAGTCGCTTGGGGAACGGAAAGGAGAATTTTTAAAGAAACCTAATGATGCTTACATGAACGACTTCATTATTCTGAAGAGAGTCTCAGCGAGGCGCCCTTCTGTCCGATGCCAGCCTCAGATCCTGGGCACATACCCTGCTAACCACGTCCACCCAGCCCCGCGCCCCCAGAGGAACCTTGAGCTCCAGCCAGAAGCGACCTCTCTCGCTTTATACCATCCCCCACTCCCTGGGCTTCCGCGATCTTGACCCTAGCTGTTTGCTTAAAAAAAAAAAAAAAAAAAACACCGTGTTCTACTCCAGCAGTTTGAAACCTGGTTCTAAAACCATCTCCTCTGAGAAAACCTGGCTAACATTCCACACCACCTAAACGAAGCCCGCACAGTCCCGCGGTGACATTTTATCTTCTTATTGTGAGAATGTATGTGTCGCTGTGTGTCTCCTACACGGAGCTGTAAACTCCGGGGAGATAGGGACCGAGTTTTATTCATCTTTGGCCCCCCCACGGTGCCTAACAAAGTTCCAGCTCCAGCGGGCCCTCCATAAACTTTTGTGGAATGAATAAATAAGTGAATGTGAAAGCAAGCCTGCAGTGTGCATTTCAAAGGCCTAAAGGGGCCCTTATTTGATTTACATGGTACACATATTAGGTTGCAATGTTTGTTGTCTCTTTGGGACGATATATTTATATTTGTACTTAACTTCCAGAGAAAAGGGGGGGTGGTGGGGTTTGGGAGATTTCCCCGCTCCATCAAGTCTAAATACCAGGGCCTGGTTTTGCCATGTTTCAGAAACTGGGCAATTGGTCCATCCAACTTCAGGAGCTATCTCACCCTCACAACACAACATTTTTAGGCACTCTTATAATCCTGTTTTGCTTTTTTCCCTCCCTAGTCCCAACCGTCCCCAAATTCCTGCAAAACCTCATTCTTTCAGGCCATAGAACTATCCCAAATCTGCTCCACCCTCTTCTAGTCTGTGCCTCAACTCTGTTTCCCTCATGTCTAGTCTCCAACCAGACTAGACACATCTGAAGGACTGGTGCCAAGACATTATGTACATAAAAGGTTATTTCTTGGGCATCTAGCAGTTCTGTGACTGGAAACAACAGTTGCTAACAAGCCACTTCTGACTGCTGCCACCGTGGCGTGTCATGTCAGAGCAGAACCGTGCTCCAACGTGACTTTTCAGAAGTAGATCACCAGCTCTTTCTTTCCAGGAGCTACTAGGGAGGTAACTACTATTGCTATGCATCCTTTCTTTTCTTTCAATGCTTTATCCAATGCTCACAAAGTGTGTTCTTCACCCTCTCCAAGTTTTCTTTTCTAAACAACTGAGGATAGCAAGATTCCTTCTGATTCTGTCCAGAAGGAGCCCATGTAGTAAGTAGTATTATTGAATCACCTTTACTTGGAGCACACCAGGTCCTGTAAGGTGGGAAGGAATAGACAGCCTGCTGCCAATAGTAGTGGTGAGGAGTATTTAACCGAAGTCCTTACATAGACTGTTGTCGGGTTTTTGCAGTACCTCTTCCATACTTTTTAGAAGCTTACATAACTTCTTCTTCTTCTTCTTCTTCTTCTCCTCCTCCTCCTCCTCCTCCTCCTCCTCTTCTTCATCCTTCTCCTCCTCTTCCTTCTTCTTCACAGGAGTGTGTGTGTGTGTGTGTGTGTGTGTGTGTGTGGTGTTTACAGAGCATCATGAGAAGTATGTCTTCCTCTCTTGGGCATCTAGTAAACTTTGCTTTCTGTGTTCTCATTTGAGCAAGCTGCCAACATCCACACATTTGAATAATAATGATGTTTTTGGCTCAGAATTTCTTTTTGTCACCCACAGATTTTTTTTAATGTAAGGTTGACAGGATTTAATACCAAAATATATTCTTCATTTAAAGAAGGAGATGATGCCCCACACATTTCAAATTTTAATTGGCTGTTTGGTTGAATGGCTTTTACTCATTTGAAGTGAATGAATCTCTCATCTCATTTTTCTATCAAGTCTAGTAAGCAACATACCCCCCCCCCCCACTCCCAATTCCAGCTTTGCTCAGAAATGAGTCTGCCTCACTCAGCTCTAGTTTTCTCATCTGGAAATGAGAGGCTTCAAACAAATTATAGTTCCCCGTCTAAATGATTCCCATTCTATTGGATCCATCATAATGTATAAGGTGACAAAATAGTGTTGTGTTCCTTCGAATGCATTCCAACCCATAGGACCGCCTAAGACTGAATAAAACTGCCTCATAGACCTTCCAAAGTCTTTATGGGAGGAGATCTATTTTCCCATGGAGCCCAGGTCTTTCTCCCAGAGCCACTGGTTGATTTGAACTACCAATCATTTGTTTCAGCAAAACTCCTCACTATCACACCACCAAGCCTTCTTAAGGGTGCACCATAAACCGGATAACAGATCCACTGCTCATGAGTCAACGCCAACGCACAGAGAGCCGGTCTACTGTTCCTGAGAGTCTCCGAGGCTGTGACTCTTTACAGCAGCAGGCGGCCACCTCTTTCTCTCGTGGAGCCATCAACTCTGTACTCAGCAGCCTGGTCCGAGGCTCACGACATCACTACACCACAAGGAATCTGCTGAGACCTAGGCTCTCACGAGGTCTTGGCATTCATTCTGACCCAGTGGTTCCATAGGGCAGGTAGAATGGTCCCTGTGGGTTTGAAAGACTAACTCATTATAGTCTTCTCTCTCCCAGGAGTGGCTGGTGCTTTTGAACTGCTGGCTTTGAGATTAGCAGCCCTAAGGGTGATCACTCTGCCCCCACGGCTCCTCTAGGACACAGAGCAGCCAGCAGAAAAGAGCATGAGGGCTAGAGCTGAGATGGAATCATGCTTCTACCCCCTCCTCTGTGTGGTCGTTGATGACCACACAGTCACTGACTCACTCTGTGACAGTCAGGCAATGTGTCAGTTTGACTGGGCCAGGACTCAGTGATTTGGCCTACTAATCCTCTACAAGGCGACTTTACAGAAGGTGATCGACTCCATGCTGAGCTCTGCTGTGAGCCGCCAAGCAATTTGAAGACGAGGGTGGATGGAGGGCAGCCTGCTTACTCAAGTCACAGCTCTGATGCCATTGAAACAAGGCTTGTGGCCTGCTTCTTATGTGAGTAGATACTGTGGAAAGCTTGCTAGTTTCATTGCTGGATCTGGATCTTTCATCTGGCTCACAGGCTGCCATGTGACCTGCTGACCTTGGGTTCATCTCTCTGTCCAGTCATAAGCCTCACTCACTGAACTTGAATTTAACTGCTTGCCCAGTCTGTGGTATTCCTGACAATCCTGGGTCCATCAGCTCCTGGAGTTACATGAGTCAGGGACAGACTGAGGCTTAACATCTTATCGTTGGACTTCTAGCCAGACTGTATTTACCCTTTTCTACAACTGCATGAGCTCTTTTATTGATAAAGCTTCTTTCTCGCTAATACATACACATACATATATGTATTACTCACTGCCATCAAGTCTATTCCAAAAGACTCACACACACACACACACACACATGCATATACACACATCATTACTGGTTTTGCTTCTCTTGAGAAGCCTTATCTGTGCTCTGAAGTTCAGTTTCCTAATCTGCTAGATGGAGATAATCATATAGATATCATGTAACATATAGTTATTATGATAGATTTAGGAATAGGGCTATTAAAAGAATACTCATTGACATCAAGTCGAAGGGAATTCAATAACCTCATGTTAAAAACCAGTAAAACTGATAATTGCTTCGTTCTTTCCCAGCTCTAAAGTTTGAACATGTCATTAGTTTTTGAAGTATATTTTAGGAGCTTTCTGGCTGCAGTAACTACTTGATGAGGGTGCTAATAAGGTCAGTGTGTAGGCTTAAACCCTGCAACACTGGGTGACTTCAAAACATGGAAAATTTCCAGTCTAAAAGTGCTCCCCATGAACAGTGAAACTGCTTGCTTTAGGTCAGTAGGCCGATTACCACAGAGATGGAGATGACCCCGGGGTGCAACTCGATGTGTCTCAAAGCAGAGCTGTGCAGGGGTAGACACTGTACTGGGGGCGGGGGGTGGGGGTGGGGTGGGAGGACTTGGTTGTGATTGCTCAGAAGTCGGTCACTGGGCCTTCCTCCTGAAGTTTCTGTGATGGATCAAACCTCTAACCTTTCAGTTTGATGCCAAACTAGCAACAGCTAGCACCGCCCAGGGCCTCCTACTTTCTGAACTAAGATAAATAGGTGATAGATGATAGATACATTGATAGAGAGATAAGAAGAGTTCATGAGGGAGAGAAAGAGGGTGAAGGAGGGGGGAATGAGCTGATCCCAAGGGCTTAAGCAGAAAGAAAATATTTTGAAAATGATGATGGCAATATTTGTACAAATGTGTTTGACACAATGGATGGATGGATGGACTGTGATAAGAGCTGTAAGAGTCCACAATAAAATGGTTGTTTATTTAAAAGATGGATCAAAAGATAGATGACTGATAGATAGATAGGTAGATAGATAGATAGGTAGATAGATGATAGTATTTTGTCTCCCCAACTGGCTGTGGGTTTTAAACACAAAGAGAATGCTACCTGGGCTTTGTCTCTCTCACTTCCCATCACAGCTCTTTGCACAGAGGGGGGCTCAGGGCTGCTGCGGGGGCTGGAGGAGTAAAAGCCTTCTTTGGAAAGCCGTGGGCACCATATCATTATTGTCATCGCAGCAAATGTGAGTTAGAGTTCTAAAAGAATTGAATACACCTCCTTAAACACCTAATTTACTCCCCAGAGGGACCCCACACGAGTGCTAATCTCACGCGGAGGCTCCTTGTTCTCATAAGTAGCTTTTATCCATAAATGGTGTCCCTGTGGCTCCATGGTCGGTGCTATTTTCTCATCGCGATGCCTGTGGATGTGAGTAGACACTGTGGGCTCACACTCCATCATTCAGTGTCACTCTTCTCTCCTTTCTCTCTGTGTGCGTGCACGCACGCGCACACACGTAGTGATTAGATGTCTGTATAATCACAGCTTCTTTTAAAATACTTATGCTCCTTTTTAAGTGGCACCATCTCTCCCATCTTTCTCTAGCGGGTCCTTTGTCTTATGCTGTATGGAGATTATTGACCTTTTCAGCTGTTTCCTTTGACACACTAACCCAGGGCTCAGAAGACCAATACTCCCACCATGAAATTGTTTCATGATACCTGGCACCTCCCTCCCTTTTTACATTCCCGCCCATCTTTGAAATCTTCATATCACCTTTTCTCTGACATTGCCTTTTCACTTCAGCCACCCAGTGTCTTCGATTCTGGCTTTAGGCAGCACTGGTTGGGTCAGTACACCTGGGAACTCACTTCGCTTTTTTTTGCTGTCCAGGAGGGTGCATTGCATAGGGATCTTGGGGTGCAGAGAATGTTCTCTATGCCCCTCACTTATCCTCTTGAACCTTCCTTTTCTAATTTTTATAATAAATAATAAAATGACATAAATAATAGTAAACTCATCTGTTTGATGTGATCATTAAGCATAACAAGGCATAAAAGCACCCAGCACAGTACCAGACATGGAGTGGGCCCTCCACAAATCTGGTGTGTTTTTAAGGGAGGATGTTTTCTGTTCCCAGATAGCAAAACAAAACAAAACCAAAGAGCCAGAACTATATAACTCCTAATTATAGTCTCTTATGAAATTGCCTCTTTGAACCCAGACAACCTGGAAGGGCAGGTAAGAAATTTTATTGGTGTCTCGAGGCCTGTGATGGCAGTAGTCTACCTCTTGAAGAAGTGGCCAACCACTCTCCTCCTGTTTCCCAGGCTCAGGAGAGACAGCTGCAGACAGCTGTGATACCTTCCATGTTTAACTCTAAGGTTGGATGTGCTGGGTTTCTGGAGAGCAGAGATGGGAGGAGCCTTTTATCTTCGGCAGTTTTCACTACAGACAGCAACTGAGTCTTGCCCTTATGATCTCTTTACCCTCATGACTGCATCCTCTACTCATCTCCCATCTCCACTGCTTCCTGCTCCCACACTGTTCTTTTTTTTGGGGGGGGGGGCATCACTGCTCTCTGGTGGTGGGAGTAGGAGGCCCAGCCCCACTGCTGGAATTGAACCTCCGTCCCAGTGGGCCGCAGTCCCGCGCACAACCATTACGCCACAAGGGCTCAGCCCACACACTGTTCTTTATCACCTGTCTGCCTCAAGGCCAGGAACAATGAGACCCGAGTCTAAACAGGTCATGACGCAACTGCCCTGAAAAGTGGTCTAGGTTCAGTCCCTGATTCTCCATGGGTTTTGGGAGGCATAAAGGTTCATATTTATCCCGAGTTAGTCCATAGGTGAAGCAAAGAGTAGTGTCCAATCCTTCAGCCATTTGTACAATTATTGCAAATCAGCCCCAAGTCATCTCTAAGCAGCTCAACATGAAGCACAAGCTCCAATACAAGAAACTTCTTCCTGTGTGCTTTCCAGTGCATGCCTACTCTGCTCAAACTCAAGATTCACTGCCATCAACTTGCTTCAGACTCAGAGCGACTCTACAGGAAAGTGATTAAGTTTCTAAGGCATCAGTCTATGAGGGCAGAAAGCCTCATCTTTTTCCTGAGGAGCAGCTGGTAGTTGCATGTGGTTCACATGCAACATGTAACCTTCTGTGCTACCAGGACTCCTTAATAGTACCTTCCTCCCCCAAACCTGCATTGCCACAGAATCGAGTCCCTGTCATCCATTGAATTGCTTCTGACTCGTAGGGACCCTGGAAGACAGAGTTGAATGGCCCCTTTGGGTTTCAGGGACTTTACATTTTTACAGGAGTAGATAGCCTCTTCTTTCTCCTCCCAGCTTTGTGGTTAGCAACTCAGTGTGTAACTAACGGTGTCACCAGATGTCTTTATTCTGAAGCACAGTGATTCTTTAAGCCCAAACCAAGCCCACTGCCATGGACTCAATTCCAGCCCACAGCGACCTTATGGGACAAGTCAGACTGCTTGCTCTTTGGGGGTTTCTGAGACAGCCAATCTTTATTGGAGCAGAAAGCCTCATCTTTCTCCCAAAGAGGGGATGGTGGGTATGAACTGGTGCCCTTGAAGTTAGCAGCCTAACTGCACCACCAAGGTCCTGACAGCAGTATGGGAAGATCAGCCTGCCCTGGAGCATTTTCAAGCCTAGAGTCTTCACAGAAGCCGACTGCCCCATCTTTCCCCTGGGTTGATCTTTTTCTGCATTCAAATTACTGAGCTTTTAGTTAGCAGACATGCACTGTTCTATCAAGATTCCTTTCTGTTTTTTAAAGTACAGTTTATGATTTCTATATGTAATGTTGAAAAAAATAGAAGTTGTATGAGAATACAAGTCAAGACAATCAAAAGTTTTGCATTGGATCCAGAAAACCATGGTGTCTGTGAGGGTCAGGGATGCCCCAAAGTCCACAACTCACTTTCATTGAGGCAGTTTTGACCCATCATGACTCCAGGACAGGGAAGAAGTGCCCTTGTGGGTTTCCAAAATGATCACTCTTTATGGGAGTAGAAAGACTCCCCTTTCTCCCTTGGAGTAGCTGGTGGTTTTGAACTGCTGGACTTGTAGTTAGAGCCCAACATGAAAAGAAACTTGCTGCTATCAATAGATTCCAATGCCTGGTGACCCCAAGTGTGTCCAAGTAGATCTATGCTCCATAGCAGGTGCAATGGCTGTGATCTTTTATGATCTTTTCAGATTGGGTTACCAACACTTCTCGGGAGGTGCCTCTGACATACCTTCGGGCAATCGTTAAGCACTTGTACCATCTGGGAGACTCTTACAGTGTCATGTCAAAACTAACTATAGATTGCTTCCAGTGGGCCAAACACTGTGAAAAATGCTTTACATATGTCATCGCCACCCACTTAGGAACAGCAAAACCAGAGACTTTAGGGTATGTCCTTCGCCACACTACTTACTAGTCAATGGGAAGCTGGGATTCTAAACATAGAAGTTCAAGACCCTTAAGTCAATCAGCAAATATTTAGTGAGCCACTACGAGGTGCCAAGGATGGATCTAGATGCCAGAGATGGTCTGGGAGCCCAACAGAGCCCTTCCATTCATGGGCCTAGATTAGAACCATAGGTCTTGTGTCTTCTCTGTCCATCAGCTGTGTTCCCAGAGGAGGCCCCAAGGGGTGACAACAGTGAACACTCTCAGCGGTTAACCAAGTCCACCTCTGGGAGGTTCAAGTCCACCCAGAGATACCTGGGAAGAAAGGCCTGGGGATCGACCTGCAGAAAGGTCAGCCCTTGAAGAAGCTATGGCACACAGGGCTACAGTGAGAAACATAAAGGAAACACTAAGGGCATGGCATCCTGCCTTTATTGGTTTTTCTGCCATTTGAACTCACTGATGACACCTGCAGAGCCGTGGGAGTGAGTGAAATTAAGTGCTTTATGTGCTAGATCTCATTCCTGCTTTTCCTGTGACTCGTCAGAGAACACGGGTTCCAAAGTGACTTTCCTGCCAACTCTCAGACAAGTCTTATCCAGTGTTTTTCAGGCGCTCCCATAGCCCTTACTCCCACTCGGACCACACTCACTCCCAGGAAGCCTGAAATCTCTGCAGTTCCTTCTTTGCTGTTAGCTGCTTTGCAAGGTGATGATCAATGTTCAAGCCAATGACTCCTACGAGTCATTGTTAAGCATAACTCCATAATGTGTTCAGGACAATCTTGAAGTATACTCATTCACAAAAGAAATCGAGTGCACAACATTAATTTTGATTTAGTGAGAGATTTGCTGTGAGTTAGAATCAACTTGACAGCAGTTGGATTTTTTTTTGTTGTTGTTTTTTCAGTGTATGCAAACTGAGGATGAAAATACTTTTATGGGTTTTGCTGTTTCAGTAGATATGAGATCCCAATAAAGCCTTCTCTCTCTCTCTCTCTTTTTTTTTTTTTAGTTTTAGGTATCACTGCCCTCTGGTTGTCGTGGGAGCTACCCAGCCTTGCTGCTGCTGGATTTGAACTGCCACACTGTGGCACAGTCCCACACTCAACCACTTACGTCACCGGAGCTCAGCCCTAAATCCTTCTTTGAACAAAGTGTTCAAGCTACTCTTTGCATACTATTAATCATAGTGTAATTATGGGAATGAGTAAAAGTTTCCCAAATTCTGAGAAATTTGGTACCCGAACACTGACAGACTTGATGATTTCTTCATAAATATTTATTATGTGTATATAGTATTAGGAGTTTACAATATCTTGCAAGTGCTGAAATAGTTATAAAAGAAGATAATGAAGGGCCTTGTTCTTTCTCCAAAGTGTATCCAATAAATCCCCAGGTTAGGAATTTTTCATTATGGACAGTTTTCATACTTGATCTTTAACATATGTTGGTTTGCCCTGACTTTTAAATGATTTAACCAATCCCTGCACCAAAGAAAATTTATATCCAATCACCTTTGCATACTGTCCATGAAATCATTGAAAAAACTTTGAGCTTTTAATGAAAGATTAAATTAGAACCTTGCATACCTCTTCAAACTTACCTATAAATTGGGTTGAAAAGACACACTTAGGAACAGATCTCATTCTTAAACTGGGGACTGTCTTTAATTGCATCTGTATAAATGAATTATGGAGAATCAATGGATCTAGGAGCTAATAGAATAGATTAAAAAAATCAGAGCACAGGAGGTATGCTAGTCTGGGTAAACTAGAGAAACAAACCCATAGACACTTACATGTGTCTAAGAAAGAGATTTATATACAAGAGCATTTGCATATTGAGAAAGCATCCCAGTCCAGTCCAGATCGAGTCCATAAATCTAATATTAGCCCATGTGTCAGACACCAATCTATAAAGTTCTCTTCAGACTCATGAATTACATGCAATGACACCAAATGCAGGCGGCTCACAGACCAGTGGGTAGAAAGTCTTGTGAATCCAGTGGGGCTGTAAGCATCTCAGCCCTGGCAGGGAGGTCCAGCTCTAGAGGTCTGGCTCCATCTCTCCATATGTCTTCCCCACAGGGAGGTCTTGCAGAGAGTGAGTGGAGAGAAAGGGTGTCTCTTGCCTCCATGGAGAAAATACAGGAGTTCCCAGAATCCTCAGGAGAAGGTCATGTCCACACAGAGGCCTCACTATCTATATTCTGATTGATAGGCTCGACTCCACCCCTTCACTCTGGATCTTCTCAAATTGACATATGATTATATAACTACTACAGGAGGCATGTTTTTTAAAACCCTCAAACCAGACAGCAGGCACTCTGCTTAGGTTGGCCTGCAGGGTTCTTGTCCAGATGATGGCTCCCATTGGTCTTCACAGCAATGAAATTGTTTAGTGGTTTACAGCACAGCTTCTCAATTTTGACTGCCTAGAACCTAAACCCTGGTTTTGTGACCTATTAGCCTATTAGCTGAACTTGTTAACTGCTGTGTGCCTCAGCTCCCTCATTTGTAAAATGGGAATAATAATGCTCTTTGTAATAAAAATAGTCATCATGCAGATTGAATGACTAATATTTATAAAATGCTTAAAGCAGTTCCTGAATTACTCTTCCTGTAATAGAAACGTATGGTGACAAGTGAATCTTCCCCCAGCCCCATTTTATGTCATTTTTACAAGAATACCTTAGGTCCTGTTACACTTTAATATCTTGAAGAAAGCCCAAATCACTACTGTCTTTGGCATACATCCATTGCTATTGTTGTTAAGTGTTGTCCAGTCGGTTCCTACTCGTGATGCCAAATGAAGGAAACGCACTCTTCTCCCGCCCCATTCTCATGAGTCCAGTGTTACAGCTATGGTACTGATTGATCATCTTGAGGGTCTTCCTCTTTGCCGCTGATCCTCTAATTTTTCCAAGGACTGATCCTCCTGATTACATGCCCAAAGGACAAGAGATCCTGGCTGTTTCTTCCAAAACAGATTTGTTAGTTCTTCAGGCAAGTCATGGCATTTCCACTCTCTTCAACAACAACCAAGTTCAAATGTATAGCTTTTTCTCTGATCCTCCTTGTCTATTGTCCACCTGTTGGATGCACGTGAGGCGAGTAAAAACACACCAGGGCTTGAATCAGGCACATCTTAGTCCTCTAGGTGACATCCGTGGTCTTCCACACTTTAAAGTGGTCTTGTGCAGCAGATTTGCCTGATGTAATCTGTCATCGCATCCCTTTACTGCTGCTTCCATGTCTGTCGATTGTGGATTCAAGCAAGATGAAACTCTTAACAACTTAAATCTTTTCTCAGTTTATTATACTGGTATCTATTTAGTCTAGTTGTGAAGATTTTTATTTTCTTTACCTTGAGTAGCAATCCATACTGAAGGTTATAGTCCTTGATCTTCACCAGGAACTGCTCCAAGTCTTCCCCAAATTCAATAAGCAACCAAAAAAGCAAAACAAACTCACTGCCATCAAGTTGATGACAACTCACAGCCACCTTGAAAGACAAGCTCGAACTGCCCCTGTGAATTTCCAAGACTAACTCTTGATAGGAGTAGACATACCTGTCTTTCTCTTGCAAACTAGCTGCTGTTTTCCAACTGCTGCCCTTGCAGTTTGCAGCCCAATGCACAGGGGATCTGCACATTGTAGCTTTTGAATGAACCTTCCTCAAAAACTCATGTCCCATTCTTCTTCTTATAGTCTAACTCCTCAGATTAGTTGTTCTGCGTACATATCGAATACATTTGGTTAAATAATCCAACCCTCATGGGGTTTCTTTGGTTTTGTTTCGTTTTTTACTGATTTTATACCACCTAGTGCTCCCTTGTTTTGGTCTTACTTCAGGGGCTCATCTTCTGGCCCTTTAAGACAATGTTCTGCTGCTTTTCATAAGATTTTCAATTGCTAATTCCTTAGCATTGGACAGTCTATTTATTCTTAAGTAGTTCTTAGCTTGGAAACTAACTAAATATGTTCACCATGATGACCCTGCCTGCTGGTGTTGGAAATACTGTTGGTAAAGCTTCCAACATCACAGCCACATCTAATGATATGACACACCGACAGATAAATGGTGGAAATGACCATTTGCACAGTCAATGAAACACAAGGAAACATCTTACCAGTTCTCTGCTTTCAGCTAAGATCCCTGTGACCTCAGTAAAGTTAGTTACTATCATTGTCTTCAATTGCTAGCAGCACCTCACTTCCCAGAGGTCCTACTAGAGTCTAGACTACTACTCTACTCATGCTGCATTGACAACACTACCAGTTCTTTTGTGTTTATCTGACTTTTTATCACTGAAGTTTGACAAATTTATTCTTTGTAAGTCCCTCTCTATCTCATTGGCTTCAGTGGATTTATTCTTTTGGTTCTACATATTCTTTAAAAAATGCTATTATTAAAGAAATGATACTTATATCGCATCATTCCATAGTTCAATCAGATCAAGGAGAATTGTACAATGCTCTCAATCAATTTCCAAGCATTCTTTTCCTTTCTGGACTCCTTGACATTGGAACTCTTTTATACCCCTCTCCCGCACCACTGTAACCCCTACTGGCAAATCCTTATTCTACTTGCTGTCCCTACAGACTCTTTAGCCCTGGGTTTTTTTTTTGTTTGTTTGTTTTTGGGCATCACTGCTCTCCGGTGGTGGGAGTAGGAGGCTAGCCCTAGGTTTTGTATACTGAAACACAGAAACCATATAACAACTTCCTGAGGGTAACCTCCAATGGCATAACACCTCCGAGAGACACCCTATTATGAACAAACAAAAGCAAAACAAATACAGAAAATGTTGACCACCAGATCAGGCCCTGCATGCGTCATTGCGGGGATCGATTGGCTGACAAAGTTTACGTTCTTCAAGTCAGATTTGTGCTTTTGATTTTCTATACTCATCTCTGCAATACATTCTGTTTAGTAACCACTTTCCTCCCATCTCTAAATTGCGGATAGAGGGAGTTCACCAAAGGCTTATTTTCTATGTAGTTCCCATAAATGATTCCTTGACTCCCACTGTCTTGCATATCTGTCTTCAAAACATATTCTCACAATTTGGGCTTTGATACTAATCCCCTGGATTATCTGATTTAAAATCCCTCAGTGACTGATAATGGTGTTTTTCTTCCATGTGCACTTGATTGACATCTTGTTTAGATGGACGCTTGTTTGCAGGCAAGCTTTTAAGATCCAACACTGTTTTATCTGATTGAAGGCATCATTTAAATTCTTCTCCACATTTTGCTATACCACCTGTATCTTCTTGGTTCCCTTCCTGAGTATCAAGCAGGATAATCATGATCCTAATTAAGAATGAAGTTGGACTTAGGATTTAGTGCAAGACCAAAACCCATTCTTGCATTCATGTCCTTTTAAATTTGGTCATTAATTGTGAGTTAAAACAGCTACCATAACATTCCATAGCTCAATCATGTCAAGCATAATTGCACAATTGCTTCCACAATCAGTTTCCAACCACCCTTTTTCTTTCTGGACTCCTCGACATCATCTCCCTTTTATGCTCTCGCAACACCACCACCAGTCCCCCGGAAACTCATATTCTACTTGCTCCCCTTATTAGTTCATCAATACTAGTTTTCATTTCCTGAAAAACATATAGCACAACATCAAGAGGGTGGCCCCCAATGACAAAACACCTCTGAGATACACCCTACTATGAACAAACAAAACAAAATAAAATAGAATGTCCATCACAGGGTTGTAGAATAATGCATACTTTAATATAGCATACAGGCTGTGATGTAGCAAGAACAATGCTTGTCTGACTACCAACAATTCAATAAGCTTGGAACATCTGTCTTCTGCTTCCTCAGACACCATGCATTTTCCAACTTATGTCTTCAGGTTACAAGTGCGTCTGAGGAAGAATGCAGCTCAGCCAGTTCTTCCATATTCTTAAACACCCCCTTCTTTCTCTTTCATTGGCTCTAGTTCCTCTGCTCACTTCTTTAATATTAATACTCTTGAGTATTGTCTCCTTTACCTTATCTCCACTAATAGAGAGTCTACTCTATTCAATCTCTCATCTCTTGCTTGAACTTTGGACATATTGAACCAATGACTCCTGGACTTTTCCACCTGGACAAGCATGCATACCTCCAAAGAAACCAAACATCTTTTGCTTCTTATCTTCCTTAATTCAGTTAATGGCCCAATGCTACAACTAGTCATTTAAATGACATATCCAAAGGTCATTCTCAATTCCTTAGCCACATAGACTCACACTCCCATGGAATCAACTCCGACTAATCCTGCAGGGCCTATTGGACAGGGTAGAAACTCCTTATAGGTTTCCAATACTGCAACAGTTTCTCAGAGTAGACAGCCTCATCTTTCTACAGTGGCATGGCTGGTGGTTTTGAAATGCTGGGCTTGAGGCAAGCAGTCCAATGCATAATCATTATACCACCAAAGCTCCTCTTAGCCACACATCTAATCAATTATCCAGACCAAATTCAACCTTCATCATGAACCAGCGCCTCTACAGACTCTCATGGTTTATCCAGCTTGGACTATTGAAGGCCTTCCCTGGCAGGTCTGCCAACTCAAGTTTCTTACTAAAGAGAATCCAGTAGACACACATTTTGCAAAGTGTGATCATCATGAAATTAAATCTCTATTTTCTTACTTCTTGAATAGAACCTTTTGATAGCGCATCACTTGCAAAATAAGGCCTACCATTTGGGTTCTGTTATATATCAAAATCTCACTATATATTTTAAGACCTCATTACCTTGGACATTGTCTGTTCCTAGATTCACAAAGGCAGTTCTTTGGGCTGAATAGCTTCCAGTCTAACCCAGGTCTTCTCTTGGAGCAATTCTCTTAAAGGTGGTGCCAGCAATTCATGATTCTTTTGTCTTCCTCCTTTGGCATTGCTTATTACTGACCACCTAGAAGTCCAACCTGGAAGCCTATAAACCATCTTAGATTTCACATCAATTGAAGTGGATATAGCACCCATTATAAGCAATGTAGTATAACTAAATTATGAATACTCACACTATGTGACAGTCGTGGTTCACATATAAATGACAGCTATATATATAACTGCATGACAATTCCTGTCATTTAGTTAGATAGTTATATGTTTAAATATATAAATACAAATAAATCTTTTGGGGGGGCATCACTGCCCCCTGGTGGGAGTAGGAAGCCCAGTCTTGCTCCTGGAGAGCTGCTGCTGGATTTGAACCACCAACCCTGTGGGCCAAAGTCCCGAACACAACCACTACAACACTGGGGCTCAGCCCCACAAAAATATCTTTAACACTTAGAACTATTATAGAAAAAATGGCATAGATTTCAAAGGATTTGGTAGGAATTTAATATTCTAAATACATATAGACCAACTAAATATTTTTTTAAGTTCATGAAAAAATTAAATCGTCTTGCCTTTTTCTCTCCTGATATTTTTTTAATCAATAAAGTTTTAATTACAGCGAGATATTTGTTTTTTTAATTTTAAATATCTGTTTTGTTGTTGGGTATATGCACAACAAAGCTCACCAATTCAACTGTGTCTACATGTACAATGCAGGGACATGCATGACATTCTGTGAGTTGTGCAACCTTTCTCACCCTCCTTTACCAAGCTGTTCCTCCTCCATTAATGTAGACTCGTTGCCCCCCAAGGCACTTATCTTGATTGGATCACATGATAGATAGTTCTTAAAGGAATTCACGGTAAAGGATTTTTTTTTCTTTTACTAGTTAAGCTAAATGAATGCTCCATTTTAAGACTTCAGAGGCTATTGTTAGTTTGGGGGTTTCAAGAATAACTCTGGGCCATCAATTTGAGGGTTCATCCACTCTCCATGGTAGGAGAACATCTAGAGTCCAAGAGAATTTAAATTTTTATTCTGTATTTCTTCTCTTTTGATCAGGATTCTTCTGTAGAATCTTTCATATAAGTGGTCAGTAATGGCAGTCAAGTGCCATCCAGTTCTTCGGAGCTCGTGCCAAAGGAGACTGGGGAACCTGCAGGCAATTAGCTACATGTTCCACAACCTATTTGCCATGCCTCGTCTATAGAGGTCCACTCTGTGTGGACCATTTGATAGCTGTTAAGATGCCAGGCCTAACATAAGGAACTCCCAGATGACCATAACCTCAGCAGCCAGGTTTGCCCAAAGATGTTAAATTATCTTTTAATGCTATTTTTCCATGAACTCTTCATAGCTCCCTTTTGTATGTGTGAATGTGTGTATAAGTATTCACATACAACCTAGAACGATTGTTTCTCATCACAACTATTTGTATCTCAAGAAGTATGGATGAGGATTAAAAAGAAACCAAATTTATGGGATGTATAAAGAGAGAGTGTTATTGTTTAATTTGTCAAGATGATTTATGTAACTAGTAGCATATACTCTAAAAACAAATGCAAAAAAATGAGAGTGAAGACTCACCGGCTTAAAAAACAGCAAAACAATAACCCTCCAGACTCCTTACGGCTCGGAACTAAATATTGTCCTGAGCGGCTGAAAAAGGGAATAAAAGGAAAACTGAAGTGGCCTTGGCGTCTCTAGTGACAAACAAGTTCATTTCAAACATATGGGGGATAAAAATAAAGAAAAGATCAAAGCGGATGTCAGAACAGACTCTGAAACTTGCTCTTAGTCATAGAGTTGCTGAAGCACATGGAAAAAATGAAGTCAAAGAACTGAAAAGTAAATTTCACAGAACAGCTTGAGAAAACAAAGTAATATATTATAATAAATATGCAAAGATCTAGTGCTAGAAAATCAAAATGGAAGAACATGCTCAGCCTATTGGAAACTAAAAGAATTTAAGAAAAACATTCAAGTGATGAGTTGCAATATTGAAAGATTCTATTGGCAAAATACTGAATGATACAGGAAGCATCAACATAGATAGAATACACAGTCACTGTACCACAAAGAATTAGTAGACATTCAATAACCTCAAAAATACAGCATATGAACAAGAACCAATGATGCTAAAGGAAGAAATTCAAGTTGCCCGGAAAGCATTATCCCCAAACCACGAATTGATGGAAACCTCTTTGAAATCTTTCATCAAGTTGATGAAGTACTAAATCACTCACTCATGTGTGTAACGGAATTTGGAAAATAACTATTGAGCAAACTGACTGGAAGAGGTCCATTCCAAAGAAAAGTGACCCAACAGGATACTTAAATTATAAAATAATGTCACTGATATAACATCAAGTAATGTCTTGCTTGAAATAATCCAACAACAGTTTCAGCAGTGCATTGAAAGGGAGCTGCTAGAGGTTTAGACTAGATTCAGAATAGGACACGGAACAAGGAATATTCATTGTTGATGTCAGCTGGATCTTTGCTCAAAGTAGAGAATACCAGGACATGTTTACTTGTGTTTCATTGCCTATATATGGACCATAACAAACTATAGTTAACCCTGAGAAGAATGGGAACACTTCATTGTGCTAATTGGAAACCTGTACATGGATCAAAAGGCACATATAGGAGCCAAACAAGGAAGCCTGCATGGTTTAACATGAGGAAAGATGTGAATCAAAGTTGTCTCTTCTCACCATTTTTGCTCAATCTATATGTTGAGGAAATAGAGAAGTTAGATTATATAAAGAAGAATGTGGCATCAAGGTTGGAGGAAAGCTTATTAAAAACACAGATGAGAGAAGCAACCTTGTTTGTGAATGTGAGGAGGACTTGAAGCACTTGCTGATGATGATCAAAAACAGCAACCTGCATATGGATTACAAAACAATGTAAAGAAAACATAATCGTCATATTTGGACCAATAGATAGTATCATGATAAGTGGAGGAAAGATTGATATTGTCAAGGATTTCTTCTTGCTTGGTTCCACAGTCTCATGGAAGCAGCAGTAAAGAGATCAAAAGATGTATGGCATTAAGTAAATCTGCTCCACAAGACCACTTGAGTGTGTCAAAAGGCAGGGTATTCCTTTTCAGAACGTAGTTCCACTGAACCCACACAATATTTTCAATTGCCTCATATGCATGCGAAAGTTGGACGTTGAATACAGAAGACTATAGAAGAATTTATACATTTGAATTGTGCTAGAGAAGAATATTGAAAGTACCAGGAACTGCTAGAAGGACAAACCAATTTGTCTTGGAAGAAGTATGGGCCAGAGTGCTTTTTAGAGATAATGATGGAGAAACTTTGTCTCATGTACTTTGGATATGTTGTCAGGGGACATCAGTCTCCGGAGGACATCAGGTTTGGTAAAGAAGAGGGATAGCACAAGATAGGAAGGCCTTCAACAGGATTGATTGACACAGTGGCTGCAGCAATTGACTCAGGCCGAGGAACACTTGTGAGGATGACACAAGCCTGGGTAGCTTTTTGTTCTGATGTGCTAGTGTCGCTATGGGTTAGAGCCAATTTGCTGGCATCTAAAGACCAAAACAAACCTTTATGTGTTTCTCTCAGAGCATGGTTGGTGAGCTTGAACCACCAACTGTTCTGTCTCAATGTTTATATTATTGCACCATCAGGACTGATCTATATATACCAGATATATATGTGATATTTATATTGGAAAGGTCATACAGCCAATAATCACTGGTGCTGGGGTTTTAATTCACATAGGTTAGCACCTAAATATAAGCACTAAACCATTATTCTCTTCTGCCTTTGATTCTAGTAGCAGTAATAGTAGTCTCACTTACATTTTATTTGCACCAGGAACAGTTATGCAAACATTACAAATATTATTTCATACAATTCTCACAATGACCTCTATAAGATAGGAACTACCAGAGCTCTCAAAGTAACATCTTTACTTTCATGCTTTCATAAGGTCTTGTGCTATAGATTTGTCCAAAGCAATGAGAGGCTTGATATCTTGACAACATTCATCTTTTTCTATTATAATGTTGTTTATTGATCTGGGGTGGAGGATTTTTGTTTTATTTTCTCACTTTGAGTTTCAATGCATATAGAAGGATAAAATCTTTGACTCTTCATCAGCAAATGTTTCAGTCCTCTGAACTCTCACCTAGTTTTTGTCATATGCAGATAACAGAGTGTTAATAAGCCTTCCTCTGATCCGATGCTGTGCTCTTCTTCATACAATCCAGCTACCCAAATTATTGGCACAACATACAGATTGAAAAAATGTGATGAGGTCTGAGCCCCGGTGGTGTAGTGGTTGTGCACGGGACTGTGGCCCAATGGGACAGAGGTTCAATTCCAGCAGTGGGGCTGGGCCTCCTACTCCCACCACCGAGAGCAGTGATGCCAACAAAACAAAACAAAACAAAACAAAACAAAACAAAACAAAAAAAACAACAAAAAAAATGTGATGAGGCCTACAGCCATACTACCTTGAATGTGCCCGATCACGTCTGATCTCAGAAGCTAAGCAAGGTTGGGCCTGGTTCGTACTTGGATGGGAAGAAAATGTGATGAGAAGATACAATCCAATGTAAATACTTCCTGATTTCAACCTTTCCTTTGGTGTACATGAGCAGAATTAAGTCTTTCAGAATTTCTATTCTTTTCAATGTTTTTCATAGTTTGTTATGATCCACACAATATAATGCCTTTTCATAGTAAAAAAAAAAACTACAGGTAATTGGGCTGAGCCCTGGTGGTGTAGTGGTTGTGTGTGGGACTGCGGACCAGAAGGTTGGCATCCACAGGGTTGACAGGGTTCAAATCCAGCAGCAGCTCTCCAGGAGCAAGGCTGGGCTTCCTACCCCCACCAGGGCAGTGATGCCACCAAAAAAAAAAAAAACCCACGTGTAAACAACTTTCTGGAATGTTCTGATTTTTGCCAACATCTATCTGCCCTCAGTAGGGTTATTTCTCATTCAACCATTCTCTTCTGAATCTGGCTTCAATTTCATTTCTGACAGGTTCCTGTCTATGTACCTCTGCAATAGAGAAATCAACAATTGATAGATAGATAGATAGATGATAGATAGTTAGATAGACAGATAGATACATAGATAGATATAACATAAGGGGATGCTATCAGTTAATAAACAGAAATTCATTCTTTCACAGTTTAATCCATAACACAGGAAAGTAATACTGGCTTTGGAAGAAGGAGTGAAAGAGAGGATGGATTTCTTTTATTGAAGAAGGAGAAGGAAAGAATCCAGATAAGTCTTTAGAGAAAGAATAACTCAAGATGGTTTTTAAAAGATGCGTCGCTATTCTCCAGGTATACAAGAGGAGAAAGTACAGGTGGACAAAGCTAAAATCAATAGCTCCTAAGGGTCATCTGTAATCATGCTTTGCTAAGTGCCATCCAGTCAGTTCTGACCAACACAAGGGAGCAAACCGCTCGGTGAGCCTGCACCACCTTCACAATCGTTCCGTTGGCTGAATCCACTGTTGCAACCCCTGTATCAATCCATCCTATCGAGGACCTTCCTCTCTTTCTCTGCCCTTCGACTTTACCAAGTGTGATGTCCTTTTCCAGGAACCAGTCTTTCTTGACAACATGCCCCAAATATGTGAGACAAAGTCTCTTCATTCTTGCTTCAAAGGAGCTGGGTGCTCCTTAGATAAATTTCCAAGGTAAATTTGCTTGTCTATTTTGCAGTCCGTGATATTGCTATAGTCATCTCCAGCACCACAATTCAAATGTATCCATTCTTCTATCGTCGCCTTAATTCAAGGTCCAACTTTCACATGAGTGTGAAGTAATAGAAAGTACCATAGTTTGGGTTTGGCACACCTTAGTCCTCAAAGAATTATCCTTGCTTTTCAGCAAGTGAGAGAGATCTTATGCAGCAGATTTAGCTAACATATCACAGCTTTTGATCACTTGACAACTTCCATCTCTTCTCCATCAAGCACAATGTTAGTCACACAGTGGTGGCTTGTATATTGCTGCAATGCTGGGGGCAATGTCACTGGTATTTCAAACACTAGCAGAGTCACCCAGAGTGGGTCGGTTTCATTGGAACTTCCAGACTAAGAACAGACGATGCAGAAGGACCTGGCTCCTCAATTCAAGGGAAGGAACCCCTGAAAACCTCCTGATAGCTTTGGAACATTGCCAGATACTGAGGCCTTAATGAAGGAGAGCAGAGCTTTGTCAGAAATAATGCCAGAGTGTGAGTCTCTTGGGTCCCAGGGCACTCCAAATGTGACCAAGGAGGGAGGAGGAACTGATTTCTCTGAGTGGAGTAGAGCATGGCGACTTGAGTAAGGTAAAGTAGGTGGGAGTAGAGCCTTCGAGAGCTTCATTTGCTGAGGGGACACAAAACAAGGTAAGGAGAAACAGCTGCAAAATGTCTGCTAATAACAGGAACTTGGAATGTATGAAGCATGAATTTAAAAAAATTGGAAGTCAAAATGAAATATAACACATAGCAATCATTATCCTAGGCATTTGTGAGCTAAAATGGGTTGATTCTAGTCATTTTGAGTGAGAAAGTCAGTGATTTACTTAGGATTAATACAATCTATTCAGAAATAATGCAATAAAGAGGGAAGGTATGTCATTCATTTTCAAAAAGGACATAGCAAAATCAGTCATGAAGTACAGTGCTGTCTGTGATAGAGGTAGATCTATCTTCCTTCAAAGCTATCCAAACAAAGCAGCTACTACTCAAATTCCTGCACAAACCACAAAAATTAGCGATGGAAAAAATTGAAGAGTTCTACTAATTATTTTAATTAAAAATCAATCGAACATTCAGTTAAGATGCAATGATAATTTTTAGGAATTGGAATGGAAAAAATGGAAACAAAGAGGAAGGTATAATAGTGGGAGATTAGGGACTTGGTGATAGAAACAAAGCATGAAAGAATTTTACAAACCAATGGCTTATTCATTGTAGATACCTTTTTTCAGCAACCACAAAGATGAATGCATAGCTATACACATAAAGTTCTCCAGATGGAATACACAGAAATCAGTAAACTGTATCTATGAGAAGAGTCAATAGAGAAGTTTAGTCATATTAGTTAAAGCCCAGTGAAGGGCAGGCTCTGAATCAGATCAACTGCTCATATGTAAGTTGAGTCTAATGCTGAAAAAAATTAAAACAATTCAAAATACAATCTTGAGTCTATCCCACCTTAATTTTGAGAACATCTTCAGAACATAGTCACGATGCATTGAACTTTGACAGAAGGCATGATGAGCTGTGGGAGAAGATCAAAAACATCAATTATAAAGAAAGCAAAATGTTATTTAAAAGTCAGAAAAGATCAATGTGAATGTCAGAAGAGATTATGAAACATGCCTTTATTTGTAGAGTACCTAAAACACATGGAAAAACTGAAATCAAAGAGCTGGATAGAAAATTTCGAAAGAAAGCTCAAGAAGACCAAGCCAAATGTAATTAGACGTGTAAAGACCTAGACTTAAAAACCAAGAGGGAAGAACATACTCAGCACTTCTGAACCTGAAAGAACTCAAGAAGGACTTCAAGCCTTGAGTTGCATTATCAAAAGATTCTATTTACAAAATATTGAGTAATGCAGGAAGTATCAAAAGAAGATGGAACAAATACATAGCATCTCTGTACCACATTACACCATTTCAGGAGGTAACATATGGTCAAGAACCAATGATGTTAAAGGAAGAAGTTCATACTGCACTGAAAGCATTAGCCAAAAACAAGGCTTAGAAATTGATTAGCTACCAATTGTTATGTTTCAATAAGCTGATGAAGTACTGGAAGTACACCCTCATATATGATAGGAAATAAGGAGGATAGGTACTTAGCCAACTGGTTGGGAGAGATCCATATTTTTACCCACTACAAAGAAAGATGATTCAGCAGAAAGCTCATATTGTAGAACAATATCATCGATAACACATGCAAGTAAAATTTTGCTGCAGCCATACATTACAGGGAGCTCTAGAGGTTCAGACTGGATTCAGAAGAGGACATGGAACACAGGATATTACTGCTGATTTTCAGATGGATCTTGGCTCAAACCAGAGAATACCTGAAAGATGTTCACTTGTGTCTATTTGACTATGGACTCTGTGAATCATAACAATCAATGGATAACCTTGAGAAAAATGAGAATTCCAGGACACTTCATTGTGTTCATATGGAATGTGTATAGATGAAAAAGCAGTTGTGAAAATGGAACAATGGAACACTGCATGGCTTAAAATTTTAAAAGGTATACAACAAGGTTTTATCCTCTCACCATACTTATTAGAGTTGTATACTGAGGAAATCATTAGAGAAACTGGAATATATAATGAAGAATGTGGCATCAGGTCAGACAAATGCCACACCTGGCTTGCTGAAAATCAGGAGGACTTGAAACAGTTGTTGAAGAACATGAAAGGATTGCAGCCTTCAGTATGGATGGCAACTCAATGTAAAGAAGACCAAAATCCTCACAACTGGACCAATAGGTGAGAACATGGTAAAGAGAGAAAATATTCAAGTTGTCGAAGATTGTATCCCCCATCTGTGCTCAGAGAAGCAGCAGAGATAAAAAAAAAAATGTATGCATTAGGTAAAGCTGCTGCCCACAACCTCTTTATAATATTAAAATGTCGGGCTGAGTCCTGGTGGCATAGGGTTGAGTGCGGGACTGTGGCCCATGGGCTTGGCAGTTCAAATCCAGCAGTGGCTCTCCAGGATCAAGGCTGGGTAGCTCCCACAACTACCAGAGGGCAGTGATGCCCAAAAAACATAATAAAACAAAATAATATTAAAATGTCATGGATGCTACTCCCCCCCCAAAAAATAAAACAATTTTATAAGGAGCGAATCCACATATCATATTATTGCACAGTTTTGTCACATCAAGCAGTGTTTTACAATTACTACTACAATCAGTTTCAAATTTTTTTTTCCTTTTTTAACTCCTTGATACCAGCTCCCCCTTACCATCCTCCTTCCCTCACCGCAACTCCCTTTCCACAGAAAAAACCTTATTTAGTTGTTACTTTTATAGATTCACCTATCCTGGTTTCGTCTACAGAAAAACACTTTTTGCAAAGTCAAGGAGGCTACCAGCAATGACAAGATACAACAGAGATAAGCTCCACTAAGAAGAAAATGGCAGAAAATATTTAAAAAAACAAACAAACAGGGGAGACTGAGGTGTTAGAGGGATCAAATATCAGGCATCAAAGAACAAAAATTCATATCATAGTGTGCCCACCTTCCCGATACAATTGCTGAAGACAAATGAGTGCATAAGCAAATGTAGTTAAGAGAGCTGATGGTGCCTGGCTATCAAAAGATATAGTGTCTAGGGTCTTAAAGACTTGAAGTCATTTAGCTCAGAAGCAACACATGGAAAGTCCACATGGAAAGCACACCAACCAGTGTGATCATGAGGTGTCAAAGGGATCAGGTATCAAAGAAAAATCATATCATTGTGAATGAGAGGGAGTGCAGAATGTTGGCCCAAAGCCCATCTGTAGACAACTGAACATCCCCTTACCAAAGCACCTCAGGGAGAAGATGAGCCAATCAGGTAGCAGTGTAGCATCGATGAAATATGCAACTTTCCTCTACTTCTCAAATGCTTCCTCTCCCCACCCACACTATTATGATACCAATTCTACCTTACAAATCCAGTGAGACCAGAGGATGTATACTGGTACAGATAGGAACTGGAAGCACAGGAAATCCAGGACAGATAAATGCCTCAGGACCAGCTGTGAGAGTGGTGATACTGGAAGGGTGGAGGGAGATTGAAGGAGAAAGGGGGAAACAATTGCATCCTTCCTTGGGGATGGAAACAGAAAAGTAAGTGAAGGGAAACTTCGGACAGTGTAAGATATGACAAAATAATAATAATTTATAAATTATCTATGGTTCATGAGAGAGGGGGCAGCAGGGAGGAAGAGGGGAAAATGAGGGGCTGATACCAAGAACTTCAGTGGAAAGCAACTGTTGTGAGAATGATGATGGCAACAAATGTACAAATGTGCTTGGCACAATGGATGTATGTATGGATTACTATAAGAGTTATTTCAGCTCCCATACAATGATTAAAAATGAACCAAGGGTTGAGTCCTGGTAGCATAGTGGTTGTGCGTGGGACTGCGGCCCACTGGGACGGAGGTTCAATTCCAGCAGTGGGGCTGGGCCTCCTACTCCCACCGCCGGAGAGCAGTGATGCCCACCCCCAAAAAAAACAAACAAAAATGAACCAAAGTGGAGCATCAGCAGGGCGATCAAGTGGCAAGGTTTTAACCATTCAAATCAGATTAATCATTTGTCGGATTAATCATTTTAATCAGCTATGATCACTTCTCCAATATTCTGATAACCAGGTTATTCCCACCCCTCAACCATGGTTAAAGGAAAATCACTAAGGGCTTATTTCCCTGTAATACTGCAAATGTTTGGGATTTCAACAGTCATCCATAGCCTTCTACATTCCAGACTCTCACAATTTATGCTCTGATATTACTCCTGCCTTCAGATTTGGATTATATACTTTACAGTCCTTGGTTCATGGATGTTGGTGTGCTTGTTTCATATGGGCTTGGTTGATGTCTTGTTGTGATAGTTGCTTGTTTAGAAACAAACCTTTAAGGCCTTAAGTGTTATTCTAGCTCATAGCTGGGCACCACCTCGTTTCCTCACAATGCTTTGATACAGTACCCATATCTTCTGTTTTGCCCCATGAAGGTGAGTATTGAGCAGAGCCATGCCACATGAAAATCATGGATGGTCTTTTCCATTGTCCAATATCCCTGTGAAAATTGGGCATTGAATACTTTAAAATGGAGAAGAATCAATGAATTTAAATTGTGCTGGAGAAGAATATTGAAAAGTACCACGGACTACTAAATAGACAGACAAATCTATCCTGGAAGAAGTATAGCCAGTGTTCCTTAGAGGCAAGGATAAGGAGACTGTGTTAGCCTGGGTACACTAGAGGAACAAAATTCAGAGACACGCATATAGGTATAAGGAAAAGGTTCATATACAAAAAGAATGGGACATGGAGAAAGCATCCCAGCCCAGTCCAGTTCAAAGTCATAAGTCGGGTATTAACCCATATGCCCGAAATCAGTCTATAAAGTCTTCTTCTGACTCATGAAGTCACAGGTCATTGGGTGCAGAATCCCGGTGCTGGCAGGGCACCTAGCCTCCAGGGCTCAACTCCATCTGGCCGCCCCAGCTTCAGAGGTCCGGTTCCATCAGGGCAAAGCTGTGAGTTCTCTCCACCGGCTACTCCAGCCTCCCAGACGCCGCCATTCTGTGTTGCCTGTGGTTAATCGTCTCTGAAACTAACTCCCCCAAACTGAGGAAGATAGCTTCTCATCTTCACGAGGGAAATACCACGAGATTTCCCAGGAGTCTCAGGTGAAAGCCATGCCCACACAGAGGAGTCATCAGCTACTCAATGGCTATCTCCAGATTAACAGGCCAGACTCCACCCCTACATTTCAATTATAAAATTAACATAAGCACGTGAATGCCACAGAGACCTTGTTTTATATTCTTTGAATATGTTGTCAGGAAGGATGAGGAGATTTGTCTGGCATACTTTGGACATGTTGTCAGGAGAGACAAGCCATATTTCGTAATGTAGACGGATGGCAAGAAATAGGAAACCCCTCAAAGAAATGGGTTGATATCCTGGCTACAAAAATGAGCTCAAGGGTTTTAGACCAGCTGAGGGCCCTTTCAACCTCTCTTCTGAAGTATTTTCCTTCAATAAACTCACTCTTTCTATCCGAACCTTTTCTCTGACTCTTGTCTGAATTTCATGCCTTGTCTGACCTCTTTCTTGGGAGTTGAACAGGACAGAAACTGAGGAGTGGAAAGGCTTGAAACCCTGAGCCTCTTTCCAATATCATTTTGTCGGGGTCTGGTGACTGGAAGATGTGGAGCAGTTATGCCCACCAATGGACGCACAGCGAGTGGCTATTCCTTTGGGAACACTGCCTGATTTTTCATCCTTTTTCTTCTGTTATTGTTTTTCTTCCACATCTTTAAGAGGTACCATGGGGAAACGTCAGAAATGGGCATGTATACCCATCAGAAAGTATACCTGATTGAGTGTCCAGGCTTGCAGGATTCCATAGAATAAAGAAGCATTCCATCCCCTATACTGGAACATTCATCAGGATTGTCTGGGGGCGAACTGCATGACATGAAAACACCTCATAGGGAACCCCATAAGACACTATAACTTAACCAATAGACTTTGGGGGTGGGGAGCACTAAATAGACATAGTATGTCAAATGCTATTTAGTTGTCCTGAGTGTATTAGATGCTCAGAATATTCCTGGACACATAAGAGAGTAAATGATGAAGAGACCCAAAGTCCACCCACAAGTTACTTAGGGAGTCCCTCTCAGAAAGACCACATAGAATGGATGACAAATCCAGGGTTCAGTATGCCACTGATGAACCACATAACTATCCCTTAGTTCTTTAAGATTTCCTCTCCTTACTATTAAAGTTTTTATGTGTTATGCCTCAATAATCATGTTAGATTTGTATGTCTATTTGTATATTTAAGATCACTCAGTACATGGTAGTCAAGATAGCTGACCCCTCAAAGACACTGACAGGACTTCCCTGAGGGGATCAGAAGATAGAGGGGGGTATTTGGGGAAAAGGGGAGCTGATGCCCTCAGCATCAATGTGTGTATGCCCCCCTCCCCCCACAGTATCAAACAACAGAATAGTGTGTGTATGGACATATTGGAATGTGTGAGATGTCAATGAAACTGCTATTAAAAAATAATACAAAGGAGGAGGGAAAAGAGGGTAAATCATGACAAAAGTTTGATAGTCTTACCCACAGTACACAGACCCACAACATAATGCCACAAGTTTATGACTCTAAAACATACCAAAGAAAAAGCAAGAAAAAAAATCTGAGCTACCAAGTTACCCCCATTGCCAATCCCCTAGCATATCTTTGTTTTTCTTGATCTTTAACAGTTCTATCTTTAATTATCCCCAACCTATAAGAGGCATGTCCAAAGTACCCCCTTCCATAAACTCACTCTTCCTATTAAAAGGGCGGGGTAGGTGAGGCAGGGGTTCAAGTGTAGGAATAGTTGTGAGAAGGCCACAGTCTGGGGGCGTGTTTCATTTTCTGCTGTGGTTGAAGTCTCTATGGTTCAGACTGGCTCAACACTACCTAACTACCACCATGATGCTACCTACTGGTCCCATTGTGAGGATCATGTGCAGTGGTCAATCTTCATCAGCACATGCTTCAAATCCTCCTCACTTTCAGTAGGCCACATTGTGTCATCTGTGTGTTGCTGGTTGCTGATACGCTGTCCTTCAATGTTGAGGCCACGTCCTCCTTCTTACAATCCAACTTCTTTGATGATTGGATTGTAGTGAGAAGACGCAACCGTGATGCCATTTTTTTCTGATCAAACCAAGCAGTATTTTCTTCTGTTTCCACATCCGCCTTTTAGTCCATGGATAGGTTCCACGTGAGCACAAGATAGGCTTCTCTGGTTCCCCTTCTTTGTAAGACTCTCCATAGTTTGTCATGGTCCCCAAAGTCAGATACCTTAGCTTAGCCAACAAAACCACCATCTTTCTGGTATTCTCTGCTTTCAGTCTAGATAATCTGACATCAGCAATGATAACTCATACTCCATCCTCTTCTAAATTTGGCCTGAAGCGCTGGCAGCTCCCTCTTAATAGACTGCTGCAAACACCTTGGGGAGATCTTTAGGATCATTGTACTTGCATGTGATATCAGTGGCATTTGTGTCTAATTTGAGCATTCTCCTGGGTCACCTATCTTTTGAATAGGATATGCTTGAATTATATACAATCATACACCTTGCCAAAGAGCAGTTTGTGTTTTGACTGGTTGCTGTTTTGTGTCTTATTTGTGTGTGTGTGATTGTGCGCACATGCGTTTTCATCTCTAGTATATTGCTTTGGAGAACTACAGCTATGCAAGATGGGTATTTAACAAGGGTAGAGAAGTGATTCATTAATTATGGTTACAGATCTGTGTAAGCTATCATTTGAAACCATGTTTATTATTAGGAATAATAACACCTTCATGTGTATTTGTATGAAATCCATTTTGTACAATTTTTTGATGCTCTCTCAGTAGTCTATGTAACAAACCTTGAAGGTCTGGTCTGCTAAAATTATCACCATTTTCCACAGGGTAAAACAAACATTCCAAGAAGGGAAGGCAAAACTTCAGTGTTCTTCAAAAATTATTGCTGGAATGAAAATAAAACCTTCATTTTCAGATGACAAATTTATTCAAGAGAACAAAATTATACTGTCTACATATTCCTCACCTCTCTTATCTCGGTTAAAATACAGCAAAATGTTGTGGCTATTGTGTTAGTCTGGGTAGGCTAGAGGAACAAATTTCATAAACATGCATGTAGATATAAGGAAAAGGTTTATATACAAGAGGAACAGGACATTGAGCCCAGTCCAGTTCAAAGTCATAAGTCTGCTATTAAGCCATATGCCCGAAATCACTCTATAAAGTCTCCTTCCGACTCATGAAGTCACAGGTCAGTGGGTGCAGAATCCCGGTGCTGGCAGGGGTCTCCACATGGCTCCTCACTTCCAGGGCTCAGGGTCTATCAACAGCAGAAGTAGCTCATCGCTGGCAGAGGTTTCCATGTGGCCGCCCCAGCTTCAGAGGTCTGGCTTCATCAGGGTAAAGTCATATGTTCTCTTAGCCGGCTCCTCCAGCTTCTCGGATGCTGCCATCTTGTCTTGTCTGTGATTCATCATCTCTGAGAACTAACTCTCAACAACCAGGGAGATAGCTTCTCATCTTCATGTATTTCCCAGATGTATCAGGAGAAAGCCATGCCCACATAGAGGCCTCATTGGCTACTCAATGGCTATCTCCAGATTAACAGACTAGACTCCACCCCTACATCTCAATCATGAAATTAACATAAGCACATGACCGCCACAGCTTTGGGAGGGTAGACTTAAAAGACAAGCAGAAAGAGTGGTAATCCATGCAGAAATGTGGGATGAGCTGTGAGACAGGATTATGATGAGTAGAATGCACATATTTAATACTTATGGGGAAGTTTGCCAGGAAAAAATTAGCAATTTGATTGGTGTATAACTTACATAAAATGCTCATGTGATAGGTGTACTTCTCAAATGACTACATAGGAATACTCATCTAGTCATATAGAATGAGCAAAATCAAGATATAGAACATTTCAACCCAAAGGCTGCTGTTCCATAGACCAACTACTAATTCTCTAGGGCTCATGACTCTTTTCATTTTTATCTGCATACTAAAAAACCAGGCCATCATAGGAGAGTGGATTCCTACTCATGGTTACCATACAGAACAGAGGGAAACTGAATCGTAGCGTTTCCAAGACGGTCAACTCCGTGGAAGCAGCCTGCCACATTTTTCTCCCACGGAGAGGTTGGAGAGTTTGAACTGCCTGTTTTTCAGTTGGTAGATGAGTCCTTAACCACTGCACTTTCGAGGCTCCATTGTTATCATCTTTCCTGCT
Source organism: Nesogale talazaci (assembly GCA_004026705.1). Classification (NCBI taxonomy): domain Eukaryota; kingdom Metazoa; phylum Chordata; class Mammalia; order Afrosoricida; family Tenrecidae; genus Nesogale; species Nesogale talazaci. Next base: position 18,638 of record PVJH01006305.1, on the reverse strand, counting down.
TTTTAGTTTCATAATATATATTTGTATTCTTCTGTGATTAGCTCTTTTGGGTCCAATACTATGTTGGTGTTATGATCCATATTATTGCACATAATAGTGTTTTGTTTCTTTTACGTCATTGTGTAAATATATCACAATTCATTTATCCATTGAACATTTGAGTTTCTTTTAGCTGGTGACTCTTATGACAAAGCTGCTATAAATATTCTTGTAATTATCCTTTGGTGGAAACAATAACTTATTTCTGTTGGATATACAGAAATATTTGTAAAAGTAGAATTGTTAGGTTAGAGATACAGGTATATTTAACATTAATGATATTGTACAAAAGTTTTACAAAGCCTATATGCCAATTACACCCAATAGCAATGCAAGGTCTAGCTCTTCCACAATTTCTCAACACTAACATTATTAGTCTTTTTAATTTTTCCTATTATGCTGGGGACCTATAAATACCTTGTTAGATTTTTCATATGTATTTCCTTGATAACCAAAGATATTGACTTTTTTTTTGGGGGGGTGGACATCACTGCTTTCTGGTGGTGGGAGTAGGAGGCCCAGCCCCACTGCTGGAATTGAACCTCCATCCCAGTGGGCCGCAGTCCTGCGCACAACCACTACGCCACCGGGGCTCAGCCCAAAGATATTGACTTTTATTCATGAATCTCCTTGCTTGTGAAGTGTTCACTCAAATCTTTTTCTCTCCAGTGTCACATTAGTCAACTGTCATTTTCTTATTGATTTGGAGTTCTTCTTATATCTGGATGTAGATGCTTTTTCAGGATAATGATGGCACATGCCATCTCTTGGTCTGTGGCAGGTTGTTTCATTCTTAATAGTCTTTCTTCATTAATAATGTTTTTCATTTTAAATAAGCTCAATATTTTCTTTTATGGATTGTGTGACATTCTACTGTAGAAATATTTCCTTATGTCAAAGTCTTGAAGATATCCTCCAATGTTTTTTTTTTATAAATCATTTTATTGGGGGATCATACAACTCCCATCACGATCAATTCATACATCAATTGGATACAGACCACATTTGCACACTTGTTATCATCACTCTCAAAATAGCCTTCCTCCATTTAGGCCCCCAGTACCAGCTCCCCATATTTCCCCTTTCCTCTCCCCCATGTAAATGAATAATTTACAAATTGTTATTACTTTTTCATATTGTATACTTTCCAATGTGTCCCTTCACTCACTTCCCTGTTGTCTGTACCCCAGAGGGGAGGTTATATGTAGATCCCTAAAATTGGTTTGCCCTTTCTAATCCACCATCCCTCCACCCTCCTGGTATCACCGCTCCCACTACTGGTCCTGAAGGGATCACCTATCCTAAATTCCCCATGTTTCTGACTCCAGTGTACATCCCCTGGCCTAGCTGGAATTGTCAGGTAGAATTGGGATAATGATAGTGTCAGGGGGGAAGCATTTAAGAGCCAGAGGAAAGTTTCATATTTCATTGTTGCTACACTGTACCTTGACTGACTCATCTCCTCTTCGCAACTCCTCTGTAGGGGGATGTCACTTCACCTATTGATGGACTTTGTGTCCCCAATCTGTATTCCCCCTCATTTATAATTATATAATTTTAGTTCTTTGATGCCTGATGCCAGATCCCTTTGACACCTCGTGGCCACACAGGCTGGTGTGCCTCTTCTATGTGGGTTTTGTTACTTCTCAGCTAGATGACTGCTTGTTTATCTCCAAGTCTTTAAGACCCCAGATGTTATATCTTTTGATAGCCAGGCATTCTCCAATGATTTTATCCAGAAGTTTGATTACACTACTTTCACACATAGAATTCTGATTCATCTGAAATTAATTTTTATTTGGCTATTCAGTTGAATCAGTACTATTTCTTTCCTACTGAATTATAATAGTGACTTTGTAGTAAATCAGGTACCATATATGCATTGGTCTGTTTCTTGATTATTTTATTCCATTAGTAAATTACTCTCAATTTATGAAAGAACCAGACTGTCTTAATTGTTGTAATTTTGTAGTAGGACAATGTAAAAATATCTCGGCAAAATTTGTTCTTTTTTTTTTTTTTTTTTTTGGCATCACTGCTCTCCGGTGGTGGGAGTAGGAGGCCCAGCCCCACTGCTGGAATTGAACCTCCATCCCAGTGGACCTCAGTCCTGCACACAACCACTACGCCACCGGAGCTCAGCCCCAAATTTGTTCTTTTAAAAAATTTCTGGGGTTTTACTATGTTCAGGGAGCCCTGATAGAACACTGGTTCAATGCTCAACTACCAACTCCAAAGTTAATTGGTCAAATCCAGCAGCTTCTCTAGAAGAGAAAGATGTAGCTGTCTTCTCCCCATAAATATTTAAATCTTGAAAGATGTTGGTACAATTCTATACTGTACTATAATTATTCTGAGTGAAAGTGACACAATGATACCATTATTTGGAAGTCTGGCATTCTAGGATCTCTGAATTCCATAAAAGTTTTGAAATCATGATGTCAATATTTGCAAAAGAGTTTTTTGGAGTTTTGACAATGATTGCATTAGATTTATAGATCAACTTGTCAGTGTTTGGTGTTTTCATATGTTGAACTTTTCAGTCAATAAAAATAGAATTTCTTCCATCCATTAGGCTCTAGTTTGTCAGCCATATTTTATCAATTTGAGTAATTTGTCAGTCATATTTTATCAATTTTAGAGTAAATATTTTATGCTTATTTTGTTAGATTTGCTCCTACTTAAATAGATTTTTTGGTTGCTATTACAATGGATTTTCATTTATTTTCAAGTTGTTAGGTCTTAGTATATATAAATACAATGTATATATCTAACCATTTTACTGGGGGTCCATACAAATATTATCACAATTCATATATCCATCCATTGTGTGTCAAGCACATATGTACATTTATTGCCATCATCATTCTTGAAACATTCTTGATATTATCTCCTCATTTTCTCTCTCCCACCCAGTCCTTCTCCCTCATGAACTCTTGATAATTTATAAATTATTATTTTGTCATATCTTACACTGACTGATGTCTCTCTTCACTCACTTACCTGTTGTCCATACCCCAGGGAGGAAGTTATATGTAGATTCTTATAATCAATTTCCCCTTTCTACTCCACCTTCCCTCCACCCTCTCAGTATCGCCAATGTCACCACAGGTCCTGACGGGATCATTTGTCCTGGATTCCCCATTTTTCAGGTTTCTATTTGTACCAATGGACACCCTCTCATTTAGCTGGATTTGTAAGATAGAATTGGGATCATGATAGTGGGGGTGGGGTGGGGGAGGAAGCATTTAATAACTAGAGGAAAGTTGTATGTTTCATTTTTGCTATACTGTACCCTGACTGGTTGTCTCCTCCCAGTGACCCTTCTACAAGGGATGTTCCATTATCTACAGATGGGCTCTGTGTCCCCTCATTTACAATGATATAGCTTTTTGTTCTTTGATGCTTATCCCTTTGATCCCTTTGCACCTGTGGCCACAGAGGTTCGTGTGCTTCTTCCATGTGGGCTTTGTTGCTTCTGCGCTAAATGGCCATTTGTTTACCTTCAGGCCTTTAAGACCCCAGAAGCTATGTCTTTTGATAGTTGGTCACCATCAACACATTTGCCTATGCACACATTTGTCTGCCAGTGATTCTGTTGGGAAGGTGAGCACCATGGAATGCCAATTTAATAGAACAAAGTGTTCTTGCCTTGAGGAAGTACTTGAGTGGAGGTCCAATGTCCATCTGCTGCCTTAATAATATATATATATATACACACACATATATGTCCCCATCATCATATACAAATATATTTACCTATGTCCATCAGACCTCTATAAATGCCGTTTGCCTCTATTTCTTTTCTCTCTTTCCTTTTACTTTCCTCTTATGCCACTATCATGCTCAGTCTTCATTTGGGTTTCAGTCATTTCTCTGTTATATTCCCCTGATCAATTCCTACAAGGGCTCTCACATCCTCCTTGCCAGTGATTTTGGATCACTTGCTATTCTCTTGTACCTGAGTGGGTCTACACCACCTCCTTTCTCCCACCCCCACTCCCATGTCCCCCAGAACCATCAGTCCTCTTTTCACCTCCAGACTGTTTATCCAGCCTCTCTTAGCAAGAAAAACCTGCAGAGATAATAATATACACACACACAAACCCGAGACATGGCAAGAAAAAGTGACAAAAGAAAACAAAACGATGACAGCAACAACAAAAAGCAATGTCCAGAAAAATATACAAATAAGTAAAAAAAACACAAATCATAATAAAAAAGAAAAACCTGTAAATAGTTCAAGGTCTATTTTTTGACCTCTAGAAGTGTCCTCCAGATATTCCAAGGGGTGCCATGCCTGGCCCCAATGTCTATCCCTGACACTCCCTCAGGACCTCAATGCTCTGCTCCCCATGCTGCTCTGCTGTATACCCTTAGTGTTCTTTCTTGGTGTGGTGGGGTCTGACCAGGTGCAATCCTGATCCTGTGTCTCCAGTGTTGTCCTTGGGTCTCATCGTGGGGCAAGTCATATGATCCTCTCTGTGCATTGGCAGTTCTAAGCCACAATATCATCTTCAAGGCTTGGTGGGCCAGGATGCACTCTGCTCTCTCTTCCTCCCCCTTCATTTGCAATCCTGTGCTCTGGTCAGACAAGTCCCTTTCCAGAGCTGCAGCTTCAGTACTGTCCTCTAAAGTAAATTCTTCTTGGGGGAGAGGTGACTGTTGGGATTGCGGTCAGGGCCTCAGACCCCTTCAGTGGCTCCCTGCTCCATGTGGTCATGCTGCAGTCACATTCTGAAGCACCAGGTTGAAGTCTGGTCCCTCTCTCCCTGTGGAGATATAATCAATTCCCTCCCCTTGGGTGGGTTAGTGCCCTGTTTCCCCACTACACATTGCTATCCTCCCCTATTCCTTTTTTTAAGTTGACTACCATATGTAACTCTAGATCTGATCTGCCCCTGCCATACTATCTGGACCTAACCTCAGGAATTTTTGTATTCAGTAGTTTTTCCCCTATGCCCCTTTTGAATTTTTTTTAAAGACTCACCAGACTCAGGTTTAAATACAATGTGTTTTTCATATCAGCATGTTACCCAATGCTCTTGTAAAGCCCATTTGTGTTTTATAATTTATAGTCTTTATGTTATATATAAATAATCACATCACATGTAAATAACGGTAATTATACTTTTCTTCTCTCCAGTGTTAAGACTTTAATCTTCTTCCTTTATTGCATGGGCTAATGTATAAACATCATCATTGTTATTTGATATATATATTTGAAATGCTGGTCAGTGCAAGCGGTTAAGAAAATAAAATAAGGGGCCAAGCCCCGGTGGCGGAAGTGGTTGAGTGCGGAACTGCAGCCCGTGGGCTTGGTGGTTCAAATCCAGCGGCGGCTCTCAGGAGTGGCACTGGGTAGCGCCCACGACCACCAGGGGCAGTGATGCCCACAAAATAAATAAATAAATAAAATTTAAAAAAAAAAAAAGAAAAGAAAATGAGAAACAAAAAGGAAGCAGATTTAGAGTTATTTATAATAAATGTAATCATAAACATAAAAGATACAATTTAAAGTTATTTGTAAGAAGTCAGAGAATTCATTAAAGGGGACATCAAGAACAATTGACAAAGCATAGTCAGTGCCCCATATCCTATTTGAGGGAGTAGTGAAAGAAGTCTTAAAAAATGTGGGAGCAGGAAAGCCTATCTGGCTTTGTACTCCACAAATCCACAAAAAAGAAATCTGATTTTCGGCAGAGGAGTCGGTTAGTAGTGTTCTTGAACAAATGACTGTCCCCAATTGTAAGAAATCTAAACCTCTCACCAGAAAGGAAGCCTCTATTGAGTCTGAAAAGGTAGCAAACAGCAGAAGTGTCTCAAAGACAAAGAAGAAGCTCTCTTCTAAGGAGGAACTGGTCAGTAGTGGACTCAAAGAGGCTGCTAGCAGGAAGAGCGATAACACCAAGAAAAGTAAAAAAAAAGAGAGGGGGGAAAAGCCCAAACTTGGAGATCAGAACGAACATTTCCTAAGATGATGCTCCCCAACCCACCTCAATGAAAACAAAACTTCACACACACACACACACACACACACACGTTAGTGAACAATCATTTAAGATGCAACTATTGCAGGAAAATCAAAGGTACAAGGAAATGACTAGTTCAAAGAATGAATAGAACATTTGTGCTCCAGTCTCTACACCCCAGAACTAGAGAGTACCTGACTAATTCCTTTGAAAGAGATTTCTTGGATAAAGTGAAAGAAAAATGTGAGACAAAACTCAAAGTGGCAAATGAACAAACAAAAATTGGACTTACTGGTCTTATAGAGACTGGCGGAACACTCAAGGCTGTAACTTGAGATACCCTGTAGGCCTGGAATTGATTTCCTCCGGATGGCTTAATTTCCAGACAGATGATAGAGAGTAAACATTAACATCACAGAGGTACATTCTCAGAATAGCCAACCTGTCACAGCAAAGATGCAATATTTGCCAGGAATATAGCTCAGAGACAGGGAGATCTAGAAAATAAGAATAAATGGAAACATCAGATACAGAAAAGAAAATTTAAATCATAAAAAAAAATTAAAATGAAAAAAAGAAATTGAAACGAGGACTATTAGATTACATGAATTGCAATCAATGTTGCAAAACAAATTATGTATGAATTATTTCCTGGAAAAACAATAGTGTTTCATATTCTATGTTGGGGAGTAGTGAAAGACTTAAAAAACGTGGCAGCAGGCTGAGCCCCGGTGGCGTAGTGGTTGTGCGCGGGACTGCGGCCCACTGGGACGGAGGTTCAATTCCAGCAGTGGGGCTGGGCCTCCTACTCCCACCACCGGAGAGCAGTGATTGCCCCCCCCCCCTGCAAAAAAAAAAGAAATTGAAAAAAAAAGAAAACGTGGCAGCAGAAAAACCTATCTAGCTCTGCACTGAGAAAAGATGGCTGCCGCCTCTGAAAAAGAGAATGCTAATGTGATTTTACTAACAAATATTTGTTCCAAATAAAAAAAAATCTTTAAAATTATTAACATTGTTAAATATTAAACAGTATTTTACCAATTTCTCTACCCAAGAAATCTCTTTCAAAGGAAATAGGTCCCCCTCTAGTTCTGGGGTGTCGAGACTGGGGCTCAAGCATTATATTCACTCTTTGGACTGAGCATTTCCTCGTACCTTTGATTTTCTTACATCTTAAGTGGTTGTTCACCTGTGTGTGTGAAATTTTGTTTTTATTGAGATGGGTCGGAGAATGTTCATTCTAGTCTTCCTAGTCTAGGATTTTTTTCCCTTTCTTTTTCTTGGTGTTATTGCTCTTGCTGCTAGCAATGTATTCTATAAAGTTTAAACTAAGCCACAATAAAATGTTCAATTTTTTAAAAAAGAAAAGCCATTAAGATGGCTAATCACAAAATTTATATAAGTCAGTCAAAATGATTTTATCAGAAAATAGAATAAGAGAATATTATATTCACAATTACTAAAGAAAATTGAAATTTGAGTACTGAGCTTAATAAGTAAAAGAGAGAATGTCAGATTTCATTGGTGTCCATAAAGAAGAATTATGTATGTAAAAGGATATCTTTTATTCCAAAAACAAAACAAAACAAAAAAAAAGATGTCTTTTATTCAGATCACATATTTTTTTGGTAAAATGGCATTAGCAGTCTCTTTATCAGAGGAGGCAGTCATCTTTTCTCAGGCTGCTCCTGAAGCAGAAATTTTCCAAGGAAAGAACCAAGGAATTCACCTGGCATGAGACAGATCTATAGATCACCTATAAGTATTACTGACAGGGACTCAGAGCTCTTGGGTCTGCTGAAGGGCCAAATCTCTGATCTCAGGGCTCAGACTGCTTATGAAAGCAACAAGAAATGAAGTAGATGTTGCCTGGTAGTGCCGTAGGTTTGGGGTTCACAATGTAAAGGAACTTCAAGTGTTGTTGATGTGCCATAATTCTCAAAAAACAAACAGAAAGAAAAAGGAAATTCAAGGCCATCGTATTGCTTTCTACTCATAGGTCCCGAGACTTTAAATCTTATAACCACAGACAACTTCACATTTCTCCTGAAGAGTAACTGGTGGGTTCAAACTATTGACCTTCTTACTATGCCAAAATTGTTCACAATGTTTCCTCCAAGAAACATTAGCCATGTTGGAAAGAGAAGCCAACTTGGCCATCAGCAACCAATCTCAATATTAAGCTTCACAGGAAAGGCAACAAATAGACAACTCATAAGTTTCATTTGTGTTCCATAAAACAATAAAACTCTGGCAAAAAATTTTTAAAAAGCAACATTAGTTGTCTTGGATTGTATTTAAAAATGTAATGCGGTTTGTGTAAAGACCATGGAAATGTATATGTGACATGCACAGGTCAGTCCTGGATACTAACAGCCAGTGGACAAAGTTGCTGCCCCCTTATGCAGCATTTCCATATTTGTATGTATCTCCACAATTGTAATCCTGCAGAATTTGCATCAACTGATTTTCAGAAGTAAATTGTAGACTTTTGCCCTATGTAGTCTCGAAACTTCAGTGAAGCATCATGCGACACAGCCTCTACCGATGGTGGTGAATGCATAGGTACATTCTATAAGACTGGTGTCTCTAAGGTGAACTCAAGGTATATAAGTGGACTTTAGGGTCCCAGTTCTAGGCACAAGTTAAGAACAATTCGTTCTTATGACACAGGCCTACTTATTGTTCAGCATCATGAAGAGATTATTGTTTTGGTGGCATCACTGCCCTGGTGAGAATAGGGAGCCCAGCTTTGCTCCTGGAGAGCTGCTGCTGGATTTGAACTGTCAACTCTGTGGGCCGCAGTCTGGCACACAACCACTAGGCCACTAGGGCTCAGCCATGAAGAGACAATTGAAGGTAGGGGTACTGTAGCAGTGTGGTGAAGAAATTAGATGGTGTTTGGCTATCAAAAAGAATAGTGTCTGAGATCCTAAAGACTTGCCTTTGAGCAAACCCCCATCTAAGTGAAGTGTCAACTAAGTTGACATTGAAGAAACACACCAGCCTGTGTGAGTCAATGATTATAAAGAATAAAATATAAATCCAAAAGAGGGAATAGTATCAGAGCTCAATTTGTGAACATCTAAAGATTGTGTATGACAGTGAAAGTTCAAGATCCATTTGCAGTGTTCCTACATGGATAAAGCTTCTGGTGAATTCCCTCTGATTCAATATCAGGCTTCAAAGGGAAGGCAACAAATAGGCAACTTATTTATAAGTTTCATTTGTGTTAATTTGTGATTCCAGGCATGTGAACTGCCTTGAGTGCATTGTAAAACTGATTATGGCAGATGGAGTTAGATAAAAATGTAATACCTTATCATTCATCTCCCTTTTACCCATTTTAAACTCGTTTCATTTTCTACATATGTAAATATATTTATATGTGATGATGGTGAGACAGATCTATGTGCAGTTTTTCTTCTGAGGGGACCAAAAATAACTATTTCCCTGGGAGACTGGTGGCTCAAAACTTCTGAAACTGCTTCTTGTTGCCCTCAGCCTTGGGGACCTTGAGCATGTAGAAGCACACAGTCTTGCTCAGGGCCCAGTAATTGCCCACAGTGACAATGTTGCTGATCTGGATATCCCTGCTGCAGGGGGAGAGGTCCACGGACTTGTTCTTGTGGTGCTTCTCAAAGCGATTGTACTTGCGGATGTAGTGCAGGTGATCTCGGCAGATGACAGAGGTTCTAGGCATCTTCATCGGAGTCAGCCCATCCAGGGGAGAGAATCCACCCTTGGATGGAGACGTTGGCTCTGAAGGGACATTTCTTGTTGATGTAGGTGCCCTCAATGACCTCCTTGGACGTCTTGAAGCCCAGGCTAATCAATGTTCTTGTAGTAACGGGGGAGCTTCCCCCAGCTTGCCAGATTCCCCCAGCAGGACCCTCTTTTTGTTTTGGAATATGGTCGGCTGCTTTTGGTAGGCATGCTCTGTCTGAATGTCTGTCATCTCCCCAGTCACCTGGAAAACAGAGCTCTGAGGCAATAATGACCTCAGCAGGCAGAGCCATGCAGAGAGAACATATTTCCAATGAAGGCTTAGCTACACTCAGGGGACATGTAAGCCCCCCTAATTGCAGGTAACCATATGGGTGACAGGGAGGGGTTGCACAATAGATATAAGTCAACTTGTTTCCATTTTTTATTACTTCTAGTTTTCTTTTCTATTGAGTTTTTAAAAATGTTTTTCCCAGTTATTGTTGTAGGGTTTTATTGTTTGTTTCCTTCGTGTTTGTGTTTTGTATCATTTTCTTATATGAAATCCAGCATAGGTAGGTCTACAGAGACAGTAACTAGATTGATAATTACCTAGGGGGCTGGCAGGAAAGGATGGGGAGAGGGGATGGAGAATCAGCCAATAACAATGTGTGAGAAGAAAATGTTCTGACACTGATCGCTGTGATAATTGCACAAGTCTTTCTAAATATGGATGAATGATTACATTGTATAATATGCAAAATATATGCCAATAGAACTATTTAAAAATATAGAACAAAAGAAGGATAAGTAAAGATTGGGGGAAATTTTGGAATAATATATAAGAAAGTTATATGCATATGTAATACAAAGCAGTAGGCATATAAATCAATATGATATGCCAAAAGTTTTTATAAGTAGGTTAAAGATAACCCAATGGGGAAAATATAACCAATAATTCACAAACTTATTAATGTTCAATTAACATATGAAATAATACTCAACCAAAGCATACAAATTAAAGCATACAAATTAGAGTAAAACTAATTTTTATTGCTATGTATATATTTCTACCCAAATGAAAATATTCAAAATATAAGTAAACCCAAGGACTGAAGGAATAGGCATTGTTCTTCATTATTGATAAATAAATTGTTATAAATTTAATTTAGAAGTTAAATTAAATTAAATTTATTTAAATTTCATTCATGGCATGAAATTTACCAACATGTACCAAGAATATATGAAATTTATCATACCCACAAGTTTGTAAAAATGTCCCAAACTACACAGATAGGGATTATACAATTTTGTGTGGTAATACTTTTTTGTGATTTTTTTTGGGGGGGCATCACTGCTCTCTGGTGGTGGGAGTAGGAGGCCCACCCCCACTGCTGGAATTGAACCTCCATCCCAGTGGGCTGCAGTCCCGCGCACAACCACTATGCCACCGGGGCTCAGTCCTGTGTGGTATTACTTTTAATAGTAAAATTGGGATCTTTTGAGGCTGAGCCCTGCCCGCGTAGTGATAGAGTGTGGGACTTCAGTCCACAGGGTTGGCAGTTCCAATCCAGCAGCAGCTCTCCAGGAGCAAGGCTGGGCCTTCTACTCCCATCAGGGGGCAGTGATACCCACAAAAAAAAATTGGGATCTTTTCAATGGTTATAAATAAACTGCTATTAGTGACACCCTCCATAAAGCAAAGCTACAGAATAGTGAGGAAAGGAGAGGAAAATGTTGCTTTACCTTACATTTGAAATTTTTTTTTTTTTTAGGCATCACTGCCCTCAGGTGGTGGGAGTAGGAGGCCCAGCCTTTGCTCAATTCCTGGGAGCCGGAATTGAACCTCCATCCCAGTGGGCCGCAGTCCCGTGCACAACCACTACACCACCGGGGCTCAGCCCTACATTTGAAATTTTAAAAAATCATGTGTCTGTCTTATTGCTGTAATAAGCATGTGGGGTTCTTTTGGACCATTATAAGTTTTGTGTAAATAAGACCTCAAAAAATTGATTTAAAGACTTGTATTTGTTTTCCTCCATGGAAATACTTGTAAAAGAAGAAAGATTTATACTATTTGAAGAGAAACCAGAGCACATGGCAATAAGCTTGTTTTATCAAGTAATAAATAACTGTGTAACTTTTTTTTTGTTTTGTGGGCATCACTGCCCTCTGGTGGTGGGAGCAGGAGGCCCAGCCTTGCTGCTGGATTTGAACCTCCAACCCAGTTGGCCTCAGTCCCGCCCACAACCAACTACTACATCACTGGGGCTCAGCCCCGTGTAGCTTTTATAGTTTTAGGAAAATGCTCAGAAGTTTCCTTGAGATAATTTTTTAAAGTTTATTTGGTTTTTTCCGAGATATTTTATGGTCAGTTCTTCTCATTACCTAACTTAAAAATAAATTAAATTTACTTTTCCTCTGTTGTTGTTCAAATTGCTAGTAACCCAGTAGTTATTTTTCTTTCATAAATCTTTGCATTAACTTGATCTTCTGAACTTAGTGAAAGCCTGTTTTTTTTGCACTGGAGAATTGCATTGGAGTATTTAGAAAATCCATTAATTCCAAGTTAGCTTCTTTAGTTTTCCAGAAGGGACTCACTAGCTTACCCTACCATGAAACAAGTCCTAACCATGTAGTTGTAATAACCTCTCTTTTAATTACAATCTTGACCCAAAGTTAGGGATAAATATATAGTAGACAACATTGCTATTGGGCAGTGTTCCATTTTAAACACAAATCCACAGTCCTACTTTGAAACTTCTTAGAAACATGATTCTCAGATAACTACGGGAACAGAAAAATTGTAGTCACTAATTATCAACTAGCCTTAGATGTTAGTGTAACTCCAATGCCAACATTTTAATTTCCTTATTTTAGGGGATTATTATTGACGTCACAGTAACTATCTCACCATAACTCAAACATGGTGGTATAAATTATTTAATGAGTGGGGAATATGAAGTTTAATTAACACACTTGCAAATCTTGCAGAAGTTCTCTAAGCAGAGACGGAAAGGCTGCAATGTCCCTGGGGCTTTTCCGCCTCTCAATCTTCTTACAATTGGCTTCCTGTCTATAGGCCTCTCTAACCTTGTAATTCAACTGCAAAGGCATGTCTCTTATGCACCACCTATGGGTTAGAATAAGGAGTCCTGGTGAGGCTATATGGCAAGAGTGGGACTGCGACGTCACTAGTTCAAACCTGACTGGTAAAGTTCGTGGTGGCTTTCATGCTACTTCTAGAAGCTATACTCCTGGTATTTCACATACTGGCCAGATCACTCAAGGTGGACAGGTTTCAATGGAGCTTTTCGACTAAGAACAAACCATGAAGAAGGAATAGGCTAAGCTACTGAAAATCTGATGAATACACCAGGGCAGTGATGTCTAAAAAAAAAAAAAATCTGATGAATAGCAGAAGGACATGGTCAGATACAGTGGCAAAAGATAAGCCCATCCAGTTGGAAAGAATTCAACATGTGAACAGAGCAGAGCTAGCTCCTCTCAAAGTAGAGCAGAACTTAATGGTGTGGATGGCAAAAAGCTATACGGACCTTGATTTGCTAACAAAGCACAACTCAAAAGTCAGATGAAACAGTTGCACGCAATCATTAATTATTACAATGTAGAAGGTAGAAAATACGTGAAGTGAAATTTATTTATTTATTTTGCCTGTATATGAGAAGAGGAACAGATTTGCTCCATTCAACGTGACTGGCAGTTAGCAAAAATCTAGTGCAGCAAGTGTTCTGATTGCTAAGGATTTAATCAGGATGCTTTTAATACTTAGCCCTCTAACACTTCAGCTATAATCCAGAGCCAATGGGAGGCTCACCTGTCCCACTCAATGTGGAAATATCTTCATTAAATGTGGTTCCCAGAGGAACAAGTTCCCCGACCCCAGAGCCATGAGCACAAAGCACAAAAAGGAAAAACTCAAAAGTAAACTCTGATAATTACTACTCTAAGGAACACAATCTTTCAGTATCTTAAGAAGTAAACCCAATTAGTCATCAGTGTCAGAGGGTCTGTGCAATAACTGAAAATGGCCAGCTATTTACAAGATCCACAAACGGGAATGGCGTATCTAACCCCAAAACACGGTCTCTCCGTGGTGAGTCACATATCAGAATCCACCTTCATCTTCTTTCTTCTCGTCAAGCTGGCCCACAGTAAGGCTGGACTGTGGGACTGTCTTGTCTAAAAAGAGGAAGGTTGCCTTTTCACAAGGAAGCGGAATCCTTTTCCTGATGACCCACAGAAACCGAGTCACAGGAATATCGGATGGAACCAGGTACTTCCATTTGTCAGTGTCAACAATCTCAGAGCCAGACACATTTTCCACAAACACCGGACCCCGATCAGGGTATTTCGTGCGGATTTTCACGAAATCTACGCTCTGTATTTAACCACTGGTCTCCTGGAACATCCACTTCGTGGTGGCTGCGAGTTGCAGAAAGATGGCTCATAGAGCCCAGAGTTCTGCGCACGAATCACAACCGCAGTGGAGACGGCAAGTACCAGTTGAAGTGACATTTCTTAATAGAATCTTCTAAGCATGTCTCTGTAGTTCCCACCAAGTGATTGGATGGGACTACGTACACACATAAAGTGTGTCTAAGGCTGATTGAGGGGATTGGCCCGTTTGGTTATCACCCTGTCCTGGCTGTAAGAATGAACCACCTTTGCAGTAGTAGCGTGGAAAAGCTCAGGACCACCAGCAAAGCACCTTTCAGTTCTCTGTCTGAAGTGGTATGTCCAAGGCCAGAAGCAACAGAGATTGTAGCCTAGAGTCCACAAGACAGAGCCAGGGAAGTGGTGTCAAGAAGGTGGAAATTTGCTGATGACAGATGCGTTTTCTGGTCTAGGAAGGCAGAGGTCAGGGGACTACATAACTGAGAGATGAGAGAGAGAGAGAGAGAGAGAGAGAGAGAGAGAGAGAGAGAGAGAGAGAAGTGGTTGTTAGTTGAGAAGAGGTGTTGCTGTGAACCCATGATTCTCTCTTTATTATTTTCTGATCTTGGCATTTAAACCTGTTAACTCCCCTAATAAACCTCTTTCACCGTGAGTTCCTGTGTGGTCATCACAATGAAGTATCAAACCCAGTATAGATGTAGAGTGGAGCGAGAAACAGTTGGTGTCCGAATATGTAGGGAAGGATGGAGTGTGGAGGACACCTGACCTGTGTCTTGTGGCAATAGAGAAAGCAGAGGAGGTCAGATTTGGCAAAGTATGAATCTAAGAATTGAAGAAAATTGGAAGTTTTCAAGAATGAAATGCATATAGATCAAGGGAACAGAAATGGATGCCATTGGCCATTTTGAAGCAGACAATGGATGCATCTCCACTAAAGGTTAAGAAACTGACCACTTCTTCAGACTAAGATTGAGCAAGCATGCCATGGAGATGTATTGGTGATTATTGTTGAATGGAATTCAAAAGTTGGCAACAAAAAAGAAAGGAGAATGATGGGAAAATATAGGCTCGGTAATAGAAACAAAGCTGAAGAGCTCAGAATAGAATTTTACAAAACTATCAACCTCTTAATTGTAAATTCTTTTTTTTTCTCAAACATAAATGACTATTCAAGTGGACTTTGCCAGAAATGTTTGGAAACCAAAAAGAGACAAGGGAGAAACTAACAGTAGAGAAGTTGTAGCTAGTGTGGATTAAGTCATATAACAAATCACATGTGGAACAGACCATCAGTTGGTCATATGCAAGTTTCAATTAAAGCTGAAGAAAATGAAAGCAAATGCTTGAGAATTGTATTAGTCTGCATTGACTAGAGAAGCAAATTCATAGTCACTAATATGTGTATAAGAGAGAGCTTTATATCAAAGAGTAATTGCATATGAAGAAAACATCCCTGTTCAGTCCAGAACAAGTCAATAAGTCTGATATTAGCGCTTATGTTTGATATGGCTATAAGTACCTGTTCAAACTCATGGAACATATGTAATGGAAGATCACAGGCCTGTGGATCTAGTGGCAGTGGAAACATCTCAGTGCTGGCACGGATCTCCAAATGTTTCCTCCAGTTCTAGGGCTTTGGTTCTTTCAACCGAGCTCCCTGTCTTGTCAGCAGGAAGAAGAAGCACAGAGTGTGAGTCTGACTTCCAGAAAGCTATTGATCTCAAATGAGGTAGTGCATCAAATAAGGTTGGCTGTGACAGGCTAAACTCCACCCCTTCACTCTTAATATTCTCAAGATGACACCAGATTATACAAGACCCAAAATATGACCTTGAATATGCCCCACCTGAATTTCAAGAATACTTCAACAACAGATATGACACATTGAGTAATACTGACAAAAGACCTCATGAACCGTGGGATGACATTAAGAACATCATACGTGAAGAAACCAAAAGGTCAAAAAAAAAAAAGATAGGAAATAAAGAAAATACCAAAGTGGGTGTAAAAAGAGACCCATAGTAACTAGAATATAAACTAGCTGAAGGAAGGAAAGAACTGAACAGAATATATCAAAAGACAACTCAAGAAGACAAAGTAGAGTATTATAATGAACTATACAGACACTTGGAGTTAGGAAGCCAAAATGAGGAAATATGATCAGCATATCACAAGCTGAAAGAATGAAAGATTTAGCCAATGAAATGGAGATGATGGGAGCAGAGGTGTTTGCTATACTTGTGCAGATTGAGTTTAGCTCAATTCTAGCCTTCTGATGACTTATCATGAGAAGAGACTACATCCAGGGCACTGCTGAATGGAGAAGAGAGACAGAATAGCCTCTTCAGACTTCAAGTTTCTTCCTTCATTGCTCGGGGAGGACTTGCGTACTTAAACAATCACCCTGCCCAGTGGCATTAATAAGGGTGCAGAGGATTCAGCAAGAGTGACATCAAAATGACCCTCTTAAAAAAAAAAAAAGATGTTCTATAACATTTTTTTGCAATATTCCAACAAAAATTTACTGTTTCTTATAAAATATCCTATGAGTTACTTACAGCAATAAAAAATGATCATAAGTCCAACTTACATGTACCACTATGCCTACAAAGTTCATTCTTCTATGTTAATCTACTTTTTGATTCTTCTCCCATCAGAGCTGTCATGTTACACAATTTATTGATGCATCGAATCATGTGATTTCATTTGCACAAGCTACAGTGTGCTCTATTGTTTCACTATGGTATTTTTTACAGTCAAATTTCCTGGGGCCTTAATTTGAATAGTGCCATAATTAGTTTTTGTGAACCTCTCTCAAGAACTTTTCTGAAAATGAAAAAAATTAAATAAAAAACGATATACACAACATTATTGATGCTGTTGTAATGCAATATAGAAACTTTTACAGAACAATGTTTGTGTGATTGCTGCTATTGTCAGTTACCTTCGAGCTGACTCCAGCTCATTGTGACCCTAAAATCCTCCCCAGGCCTGTGCTGTCTTCACAATTATTGCTAATGCTGGAGCGACTGTTGCAGCTACCATGTCAATCCATCTCATTAAGGATCTTCCTCTTCTTTTGCTGACACTCTAATTTAGGAAGCATGATGCCCTATTTCAGGGACTGGTTTCTCTTGATAAAATATTCCAAGTACGTGAGAGACAGTCTCACAATCTTCACTGCCCCATCCCCACCCCGTGCCCCCATTATAGCTCTAGGAATTTATTTATTTATTTATTAATAAATCATTTTATTGGAGGCTCTTAGAGCTCTTATAACAACAATGCTCACTTCTAATGTGCATCTTGGCAGTATTTCCTGAAAAGCAGATTTCTGGACACCATGACATTTCAATGTCATTTGCCAATGTTATTCATCGAATATATTGATTCTTCGGCTGCCTTTCTTTCACTGTCCAGCTTTGTCTTGCAGAGAGGAAATTTGAAATATCAGAGCATGAATGAGATTCACCTGAGTCCTCAATGTGACTTCTTTGCTCTTTAACAGTTTAAATAGACCATATGTGTAGATTTGCCCAATGAATTCTTTACTGCTGCTTCCATGACCATGGGTTATGAACCCAGGCAAAATTAAATCCTTCAAAACTTTTGTCTTTTCTTCATTTTGTCATTCTGTCCTGCTGATTCACTTGTGAAAATTTCTGGTTTGTTCATAGTAAATGGAATTGGTACTGTGAGCTGCCACAGTCTCATTTTCATCAGTAAATGCTTCGAGTCCTCTTCACTTTCAGCAACGAAGTTGTGTCATCTGCACATTGCAGGCTGTTCATAAGCCTTCCTCCAATCCTGATGCCCCCTCTTCCTTCATACTTTCAAACTGTGCTCATCACACAGTTTGAATAAGTGTGGTGAGAGGATGTAATGTTGACACGCATTTTTTCTGATTTTAAACCATGCTCCATTACTTTGCTATGTGGTCAGATCTATACACGTTTCATATTAGCACAATGAGGTGTTTTGGAATTCCGACATATCTCACTGTTCTCCACAGTTTGCTGTGACACACACAGTTGATTGAATTTACACGGTCAAAAAAGCACAAGTAAACACCTTTCTGGTATTCTCCACTTTGAGCCAAGATCCATTGATGTCAGCAATGATGTTCTTTGATTCACATCTTATTCTGAGTCAGGTTTGTATTTCTAACAACTCCCTGTCAATATTCTGCTGTATTCATTTTTGAACAATCTTAAAAGTTTGCTAGAATGTGATATTAATGGTATTGTTTGATAATTTCCACATTCTGTGGGATTACCTTTCTTTGGGACAAGCAGAATCATGGATCTCTCCCAGGTGGTTGGTCAGATATCTGTCTTTGAAAGTTTTTTGCATAGCTAGTGAGTGCTTCCAGTGCTTCATCAATTTGTTGAAATATTCAGTGATATTCCATTAATTCTTGGAGCCTTGTTTTCACTGATACCTTCAAGCGCAGTTGAATGTATTCCTTTAATGCAGCTTGTTCTTGACCATATGCTACCTCTT
>PVJH01006304.1:80622-103046 GCA_004026705.1 Nesogale talazaci | reverse complement strand
TTTATCACAGGGCATGGTAGCACTAAGAGTCGGCCTATGGGATCTCTTGGATTCCAGATATATTCCTCTTTACCACCATTATGTAACACCAGTCCAATCTCTTCTTGATAATCTGGATCAATCACACCACACAGTACAGTGACACCCTTCCTGATCTGTTGATCCAAAGGCATGAGAAGCCCAAAGTGGCCAGGAGGCATTCTCAGCTGCCAGTTCAGTGGAATCCGTGCTGTGTTTCCAGGTGGGAGAGTTCCTTCCTTCGGGACCAGGACCTCCAGTCCCAAAGAACATAGGGTTGCTGGGACAGAAAGCAAAAATGCTGCATGTGGGTCAATAGGAGTAATGGTGAGTGGTGCCACTCCACTTTCCACCCCTTGGTTCCTGGACCCGTGAATCCTGGCTATTGGAGACACAGCACCATATATTGGCCACTGGTTTAAAACGTATACAGCTGCCCCAGCCTCGCAAGTTGTTGCCACATAGTTTGCATCGCAGTTGTGTCTTCAGGAGCCCATTCCATCATTCTATCAAGCCAGCTGCTTCAGAATGATGAGGAACATGATATGACCAGTGGATTCCATGGGCATGGGCCCATTGCCGCACTGAATTTGCTGTAAAGTGAGTTCCTTGATCTGAAGCAATGCTATGTGGGATGCCATGCCGGTGGATGAGGCATTCCATAAGTCCACGAATGGTGGTTTGGGTAGGAGCATTACGTGCAGGGAGGGCAATGGTTAAGAAGGTCAGAATGCCTGACCGAAAGTAGAGATCTGTTTTGATGCCTTCAGAGACCTAATTCAATGTTTTTGTGTAAACAGTAGTTTAGATAAGGATATAGAAAAGCTTAATAAGTATTGACCTTGACTGTTTTAAGAATTAAGTTTGATTTCTGACTATGCTGTTTATACTGATTTCTTATGTCTGTTATTGTAAATATAAGGATGCATAGAAATATTTTTTGGGAAGTATGAACAGAGTTTTCAAATCCAGTAACCTCAAGCCAAGCATTGACCTCTAGAGGGCTTAGGACTTAGCGTCAAAGACATCTCTGATAAAATTAACCCCACCTTGTGCTTAAATGGGGTTAGGCCACACCTGGAAAGACTTCTCTGAAGAAAGTAGCCCCACCCAGTCTTTCACAGTACTCAGGATACTTGTAGTCTGAGAGAAGGTCAGACTGACCGATAAATACTATTTCCTTGGAAAATCCTGACTAGTGAGTGTCTTCAGAAGCGAAGGAATCTGGAACCATGAAGATAATGTTAAAGGAAACTTGTGGCAAGTTGAAATGCTTGTTAGGTGACCATCCAGATTTACTGCTTGTCGGTGAAAGCAGGAGAAATGCAGCAATAAAGAGCTGGGTTGACTTTGGCCACTGACACCCTTGGACTTATTCACAGGAAATAGAGAAGACAAGAGCTGGTTGACTGGTCTGAAGTTCATGACCTAGCCTGAGAGAGCTAGGCATGTTGAGAATTTGTTGGGACCTTGGTCTAAAGAGAAGGCGACCAATGGCTACTGTGGTGAGGCTAAGAGAAAAAGTCCACATTGAGTTGACCAGAACCTGACCAGAGAAAGAGAAGCGATTTGAGTTTGTGAACTGGTGCATATCGCTGCTGATTTTATGGATGGCCTGTCCCAACTTGACTTTGCCAATGGATACATACTTCACGAGTTTCCAACTGGAACGAAGATTCTTCATGTTGAAAGATATGATTGTTTCCTAAGAGCACTGGGTTGGTGTAAGTGGGCAATATAGAAATTAAATATCCTATGGGAGAATAAAGGCATGAGGTGATTGACTTGCAAACTCTTACAGGTGGTGGAATATATAGTCATAGGATTATAGAATCGAGGTGTAAATATTTTGTAACTACAATTGTAAGGCACAGGATATTTTTTGTTTTGTTCACTTATATAATGTTATTTTTAAATGATGGTGACACATGTTGAATTGTATCCATTTTAGTTTTATCCTGTTAGGTATAGGTGTGATTTTATTGTTTATTTGAAGGTTACATATGGTTATAGAGTTATGTGAAAGTACAAAATTAACAAGGGGTGGTCTGTGGCAGTCATGTGCTTATGTTAATTTTATGATTGAAATGTAGGGGTGGAGTCTAGCCTGTTAATCTGGAGATAGCCATTGAGTAGCCAATGAGGCCTCTATGTGGGCATGGCTTTCTCCTGAGACTTTTGAGAAATCTCTCGAGATTTCCCTCGTGAAGAAGAGAAGCTATCTTCCCCAGTTGTTGGGAGTTAGTTTCAGAGACGATTAATCACGAACAAGACAAGCTGGCAGCGTTCGAGAAGCTGGAGGAGCCGGCAGAGAGACTACACAGCTTTGCCCTGATGGAGACAGACCTCTGAAGCTGGGGCGGCCAGATGGAGATCCCTGCCAGCGCTGAGTTGCTTCTGCTGTTGATGGACCCTGAGCCCTGGAGGTGAGGAGCCGTGGGGAGACCCCTGCCAGCACCGGGATTCTGCACCCACTGACCTGTGACTTCGTGAGTCGGAAGGAGACTTTATAGATTGATTTCGGGCACATGGATTAATATCAGACTTCTGACTTTGAACGGACTGGGGTCAATGTCCTGTTCCTCTTGTACATAAACCCTTTCCTTATATCTATATGCATGTCTATGAAATTTGTTCTTCTAGTTTACCCGAACTAACACAGTATAGTTTCTCGTTTTCTATTATCTATTCTTTTACTTTCTTGTACTGACTTGTAAAATTCTTCTAAGTTTTATCTGTGTTTTTCTTGGTTTTGTCAATGGTTACCTTGAACTTTAAAGATAATTCTTTTGAATTCCTTACTCAGTAGTTCCAATATCATTTCTTCACCCTCTAAGGTTCTCTGTCCTTATGCATTAGTCACTTTTTGAACAATCTTCACAAAGCCCAATCACGGGATGGGGGGGGGGGGGGATTGCGCCCGCTGAAGGAGAAAGCCATACTTCTCTAGTCACTCATCACCACCAACATGGGGCAGGTGTAGTCCTGGGCCAAGTGGAGCCAGTTACCAATTCCTGCTCTGACTGTAACACTGCTTGCAATAATTTAAAATGGCCACACTAGGCTGATTAGGAGCTTACCACTCGATATTCTTTCTTATTCTGTTTCAATTAAGAAGTTTCCTCTCTGTGATCTACTTCTTTATCCTTTCCTTTGAAGTGGTGTCTTCCAGAATTGTCATCTTGGTTTCTTGTGTTTTGGAGGTAGAGGGTCTAGAGAGAATAGTCCCCTAATTCATCTTCTGGAGTCTACTCTCCTTGTATTTTCTTAAATTCAAAGTTCTTCAGCATATCTACAGGCAAATAACTGATTACTTCACATCATTTATAGGATAAAGATCAGGATGGTTCAATATCACTGTGGATTACACTAATGCTTGCACTATAAACCAGCTGGGGCCTAGGTCTGTATCCCAGTGTGTGTGTGTGGGGGGGGGGCTATCCCCAAGCCAACCTCCTCTGTCTTTACCTTCCTATGCAGAGGGTCTTAGTTGCCAGGTATTCTGCAATCAGCTAACACCAAAAAACAGACTTCCTGGCATTCAGCAGGCTGGGCAAGCACCACCAACAAGGTTGGCTCTATAAAAGGGGAGACTTGTAAGGACAGCGGTGAAGAGGGGATGTTTCCAGCTCCTGAAAAGAAAAATCCACAAGAGGAATTCTATTCCACTCTATAAGGTCACTGTGAGCAGGAATCACGTCTCTGCCAGTGAAGTGTTTGGAGTAATTTGTTTTATAAACTTCAGGGAACATTTTTGATTTGAGCAATGAGTGAGTGGGTAAGTATATAAGGATGGAGGCATCCTATGGGAGAAGCTGATTCCCGGGTCCCGCTCTGCTCTCGGGGGGGGGTAGGAGTGTGGGGCTCCTGCTGATCTTGCCTTTGTAAGGGTCAATTCCCCTGTGAGATTTGGATGTGACACTGTGGGATCCAACCTGAGTGGCACAACCCTGGCCGCCATGCTTTGCTCATTCCTTGGCCTCTCGGTGAGGTGCTTTGGACCTCTCAGTGTCCCCTGCTGAAAGCAGACACGCTTGCTCATCCCTTATGGTCAGAGCCAGAGATGCTTACTCTGCCTCTGACCACCTGGGACTTGTACGGGGCTAGTGCTATTGCCACTTCCATTTCCATGGCTGGGTCCCATTTCTCCTACAGAAACAAAGCTCAGACCCTGTTGGTCCAGAATATTTCATGACCATGTATGATATTGAAGATATGGTTCTTGGCTCTGCAAAAATACCCACATAAGTAACACAGTGCTTGTACTTGGGAAATACATAGAGTATTTATTTACAATCCTTGGAGTGCAAAGATACTAATAGAAAAGGGACATGAAAAAGGGAACAGGTTGCATATGTAATCAAATGTGAAGCAACATCACTCTGCTTCCAGGAAGCGAGTGCACAGTGGCATGGAATGCCTTTCCTTGTCCTTTATTATGGGTTGCCTCTGGGTGGACAAAACCTCTGAACTTTGGTGAGCAGCTGATCACACTGGACCCAAAAGGAAGCTTTTCCTATTTGTCCTCTTCCCATGTTCCTCTCCTGCTACCTCTTTCCTTCCTTCCTGAGGGTTCAGTATTGATCATCCTGTGGGGGGAGCGGAATTAGCCTGACAGAGGGGGAAGGGTGCATGGAAAGTCCCTCTTGGTCCCAGTTGATTAGATTCCAGGGGTGTGACTCTGTCCTTTTCTCAGGCTTCACTCCTGCCAAGCGGGGTGGCCTCCTTTCCTGTTCGTATGGCTCAAGGCCCAGTTTTAGAGGCACTGAGCTCTGATGCACTTCTAAGTGCTGAGACAAGTTACTTGGATGCCTTTAAAACCTTATCAAGGTCAGACATCAAGTCCCGTTTCCTTGTGCAGCCTGTCGATCACTGGCCACAACAGCCCAGAGTTGGTGAGAATAACAAGATGAGAACAGCGAGGTCTCTGTGTTCCCCCCCTTCCTTCCTTCATGTCACAGGCAGGCCCTCCTGTGTATGTGGTCTAGAGTTGCTGTCTATTTTTCATGTGTTGACATGTTGTGAAGACTGAGATGCAGTGCAGTAGAGTTCTGTGGGATTTTGCAGATAGAAGTCACTGCCTTCTGTGATGGAGCTGAGTGGGTCTGTTTTGGTCTCTTGAGTCCCCTACCTCCACCTTCCACTCCCCATTTGCTGATGGTGTGGCTGTCTGTCTGGCCAAGGAGCTCTTTCCTTCCGTACCACAGCAGGGTCACTCTGGTGATGAGGTCACTTTCAAAATAATAAGCAAGGCACATTTTAAATTGAGATGGGGAACCACATGCTGCTTGAGGGCTGCAGATGGCATTCAGAGCCAGCTGGGACAGGATGATACTGTTTCCTGAGCTGGGCTGTGGTGACATTCTTGGGCCCTGTACAGAACCCAGGACCCAATTAGGGCAACAAAGAAAGGGATGTTGGGAGGCCTGGCTGGACTAGGATGATTATTCTACCTCCTCCTTCAGGCTTCTGCCGTTTCATTTAAACACATCTTTAAACTAAGTTCATCAAGAACTTCACTCAGAACCCCACAGTGATTGCCAAAGATAATCTTTAAACTTTAGACCAAAACTATTCCCTAAAGTCTTCTATAAAAATGGCATACAATAAAAAACATTTAACCAGGCAGAAAGAACCCCTACCATCATCAACTTAATTCTAATTCGTAGTGACCTTACAGGAGCGTGTAGAACCACCCCTGTGCTCTTTAAAGGACTTCATGGGGTGAAATGGACAACTGTAATTGGGGGCAGTGAATTTATGTTGATGGGGGAGGAACAGCTCAGAAAGGGTGTGTGTTAGTCTGGGTAGACTAGAGGAACACATTAATAGACACTCATATGGGTATAAGAAAGAAATGTATATATAAGAGCACTTGAATATTGACAAAACACCCTAGTCCAACCCAGATCAAGACTGTAAGTCCAGTGTTAGTTCATATGTCCCACACCAATGCATAAAGCTCCCATCAGACTCACAAAGCATATGCAATGACGCCAAACACAGAGAGAGCACAGGCCAATGGGTTGGAACTCTTGTAGCTCCAATGGAATTGCATGCATCTCAGTGCTGGCAGGGCTCTTCACGTGGCTTCTCTAGGTCTAGGGTTCTGGCTGCATCAGGGTAGGTGCCTGTGACTTCTCTTCAGAGATGTCTCACAGGGAGTCAGCCTTGTCATTTGAGAGTCTCCAAAGAAGAGAGCAGAGAGAGAGAGAGACAGAGAGAGAGAGAGAGACAGAGAGAGAGAGAGGTGTCTTCCTCCTCCAAGGAGGAAAATACAGGGGTTCCCAGAATTCTCAGAAGGCCATGCCCACACAGAAGCCCCATTGGTTATATATTAACAGGTCAGACTCCACCACTTCACTAGTAATCCTCTCAAATTGACACCATCTTATGTAACTACCACAGGGAGGGTGAGGATAGCTATAGAATTTCAAGAATCTAATCCATGTCATTGAATTGTGCATGTATAAATGATTGAATCAAGTCATGTTCTCACATATATTTATATATGCATGTATGCATGTATTCATACACATTCTCTCAGCAACAATGAAATAAAGGAGGTTCTTTAAAACAAAGCACCATCAGACATGTCTGATGAGCAGCATGAAATACACCCCACCAACCTACTGGTGAGTAGGCTACCACTT
Source organism: Nesogale talazaci (assembly GCA_004026705.1). Lineage (NCBI taxonomy): Eukaryota > Metazoa > Chordata > Mammalia > Afrosoricida > Tenrecidae > Nesogale > Nesogale talazaci. The sequence goes on along the minus strand of PVJH01006304.1, from coordinate 96,375 downwards.
AACTGGGGACCTTCTAGAACAGCTCTGTTGACAATGTCCCACTGAAGCAGAAGTCATGGGCAGGAGACCCTCGGTGCTTCCCTAGAACCATACGAAAAAGACTCCACAACCAGGTGCAGGTGCAGGCTTGATGTCAGCCCCACTCCACAGTCAGAGCCTTTTTTTCACTCAGGGTGAGTAAAACCTCCCCTCAGTCAGCGTCCTGGTCTATGAAGCCCAACAGTGACAGAGCACTAAACCATACGTTCCCTAGGTTCTTTGAAGACCTCAGCAACCTTGATTAGGGTGCTCACCACCAATGCTTCATCACTTGGCAGCGAAATGTCAAGAATTCCTTCCTTCTTTTTCTGTTCTCTTCTTCACCCTGCTTCCTGGCAGCAGGTGTGAGGGCGAAACTCCAGAGTGACTAGCCTTATTAAGAGGCTTGTGTTCATGACTGGCCTAGAAGCTGCAGACAGCCTGGCATTCCCAAAGAATGGGAAGTACCTTGTCAGTATTTCACCAAATGCAGGGCAAACCAATGACCAGGATTAACTCACCCTTCCCCCCCCCCCCCCCCCCCACAACGCCTGGGGTCTCTAGTCATCTTGAGATGGAAAGCCCCAAGGAAGACAAATCCCCTCTAACTCAGTACCATGAGGGGGCAAGAAATCTATCTTAACAAAAATAGAGAAATGCAAAATTCTCTACTCCTTCTGAGTTTTCACCCAGATGTGTGTCTGAATTACAACTTCCATACTTACAGAGGATTTTGATGCCATGAACACTTGTGTTGTTCCATGTTCTGAGCCATTTTCTGCAATGCTTTGTGTGGGGGCCATTTCATTGTAGCACAGAAGGGTGAAATAGATATACCAAGAAGAGGAATTCCACAGAGAAAAGTTGGGCTGGCTCAGGCAGGTGATGAGCACCCAGCACTAGAAACACTCCCCAGCAGGCACCACCAGCCTACCACCAACTGCAGACTTTGCGCTAAGAAAATGCTTGTTGCTTTAAGGCCTCATTGTGGGGTGGGCTGTTGCACTGCATTCCCAGCATGAATGTAGCCACAGTGGCTGATGCATGCAGGTGTCAAGGTAGGACATCTCTGTCTTATCAGAGAGGAACTGGTAATGACAGTGTCAAGGACAAAGAAGGACTGAACTTTGGAAGTGAGTCTGTTTCAGTCTTGTGCTTCCATAAAACAAATATTGCAAATGGGGGGCTTTAAAGAACTTGAATGGATTTCTCCCCCACCCCGCACCCCTCCCAGGCTCATTTTTGTACCTGTGAGTCTGAAATTAGGTTTTGACACTAGGGGGCGGGCCTTTGTTTTCTATTTCAACTTCTAGTATCTGCCAGCTATCCTTGACATTCCTGGGCTTGGAGATTGAGCTGTCTTCATTTGTCTACCTCTCTCTAGTCCGCCCCCCCCACCCCCGACACACACACACACACCGTGCTGTGTGTGTCTCTGTGTGTGCATCTATAACTCTATATCTCAGAAGTGATTAGGTTTAGGACCCAGCTTCCTCAGGTATGTGTTCATGAACATAACAAAGAAAATCCCCTTTCCAAGAGGATGACAAAGACGTCAATACCTATTTGGGGGGAATGATTCAATTCATGAAGCAGTCTTTTGTGAAGCACATGAGGTCAGACAAACACTGAGAAGGCAGAGGCATGCACTGCTTCAGTTACCCATAAGGAGCTTTACTGTGCTCCTGCGATCAGTAGTTCATGGTTTAGATCCTAAAGTTATGGGACCCTAGGGGTGACTCAGACACAAGGTCTCTTTATTCAGATCACCTCTTAGAGCTACTAGACTGACTACAGAGTTGACAGGGAAGTCTGTGAGCTTCCCATTGCCTACCAGAGATCAAGTTGCAGCCGGAGGCAGAACCATGAGGCCATGGTCTCAAGGGAGGGGGAACCTATGAGCATCAACTTCTGTATCTCAAAGATGGATTTCTTTTTTTGGGGGGTGGGCATCACTGCTCTCTGGTGGTCATGGGAGCTACCCAGCACTGCTCCTGAGAGCCACCGCTGGATTTGATCCGCCATACCTGTGAGCCACAGTCCCGCACTCAACCACTTACGCCACCGGGGCTTAGCCCTTCCAAGATGGATTTCTTAATGGTTTAGGCATAAGGTGTGGATTTCTTAATCTAAAATATCAAGACTGATATCTTTCCATGTCTCAGAAAGAAAAAAATATCTTCTGCTTTCCTTTAGTACTTGTTTTGTATCAGGAGTTGTGGTAATTACATGATCTGGTGTCAATTTGAGGATTCAGAGTGAAGGGGTGGAGACTAGCCTGTCAATCAGATTGTGGCCAATGAGGCCTCTGAGGATTCTGAAAACTCCAGGAGCCAGGAAACATTCCCTCTCTCTTCTGACTCCCTGGGAGACCTCCTTGTGGAGAAGATATATGGAGAAAGGCTGATGGAGCCAGACCTCTGGAGCTGGAGAAGCCACATGGAGACCCCTGCCAGGGCTGAAATGCTTACACCGCCACTGGATCCAGAGGCTTCCCACCCACTGGCCTGTGGGCATCATTGCACATATTTTATGAGGCTGAAGAGAACTTTATAAATTGGTATTGGACACATGAGCTAATATCAGACTTGTGAACTTGATCTGGACTGGGCTGGGATGTTTTCTCAATATTCAACTGCTGTTGTATTTGAGGTTCTTTGTTTTGTTTCCCTAGTCTATCCAGATTACCACAGAGTCTTGCCTGAATGATAAGGTCCTTGCATATCTTTGGTGGTGTAATGAAGGTAACCCTCACTGCTAAATACTGAGCCATGGACTCCCATACTCTGCTGGTGGGGATGTAGCTTTTTTAGAAAATGTTCTAACAAATCTTTAAAAATTAAAATATAGAATTATCATCTGACTCAACTATTCTATTCCTAAGTATATGTCCAAGAGAATTGAAATAATGTGTATAATCAAGGACATCCCAACAAATGTTTATAGGCCCATTATTTTAAACTCCAAAGTTAAAGCAACACAAATATCCATCAACTTGTGAGTCAGCCAACAAAATATTGTAAGTCTATGGAATATCATGGAATATCATCCAGTCATAAAAACAATGAAATCTGATATGCTGTACAACGTGGATGAACCTAAGTGAAAGAAGCCAGAAAGTGTTCAGATTGTGAGTATGGAGAACTGGAGGAGGGAGGAATGGGGAATGACTGCTACTGAGTACAAGGTGTTTCTCTGGGATGAAGGAAAAGGTGTTCTGAAATTAGATAGCTGTGATAGTTGTACACTTTTAATATACTAAAAGCCATTCAATTGCACACTTTAAAAGGATGAATTTCATGCTATATAAATTACTTAAAACATCAAAAGTTAGAGTTGGGAGGCTTAGGACTCCAACGTTACAGTAGGCAAAGATTAAACCCGGAGGAAGAAGACATCGAAAATTATTTCTTTTGGCTGTGGAGAAGCATAGGAAGAAGTAGAGTTTTGGGTGAGACATGTTGCCCGGATCTCTCCTCTCTGGGCTGAAATTGCAGCGCTCTGAGGTCTCTTAAGATGGTGAAGAAGAGCAGTGTGAGTGAGCACCTCCTCTGGACTCTGGAAGTGAACAGCTTGCAGGATGTCTTATAAGACCTGAAGGGACCTCTTGGAGTCGTGCTTTGGCAGTCCATGGTGCTGTCAAAATTCCCCCTTTGTCAGCACCAAAACTCCAGGGCCTAGGAGTCTGAACTCAGGATTTTGGCAAGTCCATGTCCTCTCTAAGGCTCTTGGGGAAGCTCCTTCTTGGTCTCTTCCCCCTTTGGGCTCCTTGACCTCCCCTGGCTTCTGAATGCATCTCTCCATGGGTTCTGTCTTTGTGTGTGTGTGGCTTTGTCTTCATGCATCTTCTCTTCTTTGTAAGACACCATTCCAAATGGATTAGGACCAGGGGTGGAATCCAGCCAGTTCAAACCGGTTAATTGTAGAATTTGGTGAATTTTGCTGAATTCAGTTGTTAAAATCACAATTTGAAATCAAGATTCCCTCTGAGGTGGGTGAATGAACAGTCACTCAATGTGGAAATCACAAATTTTACATTGACAAATTACACAGATCTTAAATTACATTCCTTACTCATTCATTTGTGCAACACAGCCTTTTCATGCATTTCATCCATAAGCATTTTTAAAAGGCAGAATTATGTTTGTAACATTTATTTATTTGTTTCATGGATGTCATTATACTCTGATGAAATATTATGTTTTTATTTCCTTAAACTTGTTACTTCAGTAAACAAACATATAACGGAAATACCGAACAAAAAGAGGGTGGCATGCCGTCATCCATTTCAACTTTGTATTATGTCCCAAATTCCCAACCAGATATTATGGGTGAATTAGGCAAGTCATGAAAGTGTTCAAAGAGCTAAAAAATATTGTCAGAACAATTACTGTAAGTTCAGCAGAAAGGGATTTTTCAATGAACATATTCAGAGAAGAGAAGTTGTTTGACTCATTTTAATATATGAAACACAGTAAATATTGATCTACCATGAAAGGAATGGGATCCTACTCCTACAGTGAAAAGATGGTTAAGGATAAATCACACAGCTGACGATGCTCTGGTCAAAGTGAAGAATATTACAAATGAGGATGATAATCAAGAAGCACTGGGGAAGTAGCTTAAATAAGTTTCATTATTTTTGTCAGGTACTATTTAATACTTCTTTCATTAATATTTTGAAACTTGTCTTATAACATAATCTAGTTAAGTACCAGCTGTTTGAATAAAAAGCTGTCTTAGGGTGTCTCATTTTTTATACTTAAAAAAGTCATTAGACAGAGACCTGGTTAGTAAAGTTTTTGAATGCCACCCCCGCTGCTTCAATTATATCTTGTTACCTGATGCCCTCTTCAAAAAAAGACCCTGTTTTCTAGCAACAGCATACTCTCAAGTAGCAGAGGCTAGGACTTCCACATATCTGCCGAGGCACAATTCAGTCCATCACATGGGGAAGGCATCAGTTCAGGTGCTGAGTTTAAAAAAACCAAGAGGTTGAGACGAAGCCGCAGGAAGGAGACAGAGCTCAGTTAGGTATGAAATGCACATATACAGGCTTTATTGGAAGCAAGAAAGGCCTTTTTTGAAGGCATGGGATAACAGAGAAAGAGACAGACAGGAGCATCTTGAGCTCCTGGGCGGTCCTGAGGCCTGAGCGTTAGGCCAGGGAAGCCGTGCCTGGTGCTGGAATGGTGGGATATATATATATATATATATATGATTTGAGTTGAAGGCAGATGGATCGTTCTCAGTGCTGCAGTTGCTGGGAAACAGAACTGGGAGAGCAAGACTGTGTCCCACCCAGGTGGGGGTAATCTTGTCCCTGGGAAACAGTACTAGGGAGGTATGTTCCATGGGTGAGGTAAGTTCTGGAGAGTGCTGAAGGCAGGTGCATTGAAGTTCAGGTGCTATGAAGCTTAGCAGTCTTTTTGAGAGGCTGGAACAGAGGGTGCCTGGCCCTGGGCTTAGCCCAAACAGGAAGGACTTTGGGGAAGGGCAGGGGCTGCAGAGAGAGGGACAGGAGCATCTTAAGCTCCTGGGCAGCCTCCAAAGTCCCAGAATTAGAGTAGGGAAGCCGTGGCTGGCAGGGAGGCAGTGGGATATATACATAAGGGGCTTGAGCTAAATAAGGGGGATGAGACTTTCTGATGTTGCAGTTGCAGGGTCTGAGTCAGAATGTGGTTTGTGAGTAAGTACATCTTGTCTTTCACAGACACGATTTCTGGAACACTGAGGGAAGAGGCTGTACAGACTCGGCCTGTGAGATCAGCTCCGTGAAATGTCAGAAACGGGGGTTCCAAAGTTCAGCAGGTTGTCCATCTCCTTGTGAGGCTGGTGCAAAGGGGTGCAAGGGGCTGTCTGGTCTGGGAGACTGCCTGGTTCGATCCCGGCCAAATAAAAACCTCCCGCTACAAGAGACATGATTTAAACATAGCCATTATCATTCCATCTTGGAATACCTAGTACATGCCATGTGCTAGGCAGGGTACTTGAGGGAGTGCCAGCCAGCCGTGCTTCCAGAGCCCCAGCCATGGGGTAGCTAGAGCATGCGCACATCCTGCTGTGGGAAAGGCTCCTATGTGGTATCATCACAGCGACTCACGAGTCCGTAAATGAAGAAGGAAAGTGCAAGTGTCTAAGTCAAGATAAGATGCCGTCCAGCTATTGGGCTCAGAAAAACCGCACAAATGGGAGCGTTGACCTAAGAACACCATTTGCTGTCTAGTCGGCTCTGACTCGTGGCAGCCACATAGGTAAAGAGTCAAGCTGTGCTCCTGTGGTTTCCAAGGTTGAGAACTTTGGGGAACGGATTGCCAGCCCTTTCTTCTGAGGCAACTCAGGTGGTTTTAACTGCCAACTTTTCAATTAGTGGTTGAATGCTTAACCTTGGTGCTACCCCAGGACTCTCAATAGAAGAGTAGGTACATAAAAATGCTTACAGAGTTCTGAAAAGATGATGATGCAATTGCACGCATAGTCCTCTTCCAGGGTAGACTACATTTCCCTATCTCTGTGAGAGCAAGGGCTCCTGGGACCATGTGTCCTTTCCTCCATCTCTGTAGCTGCAGCATCTAGCAGGGAGCTCAAACTTTGTAGAAGCAAGGTGTCTATATGAGAGGAATCAGTAGACTGGGCAGCAATGGGCAGGCCTATTAGCTATTGCTGCATGACAAAGTACTACAAAAAGTAGATGCATGATATCTCATGCAGGATTCCTGTGTGCTTCAGGATCCCAGGCAAATTGTGTCTTGGGGCTCACAGAACCACAATCAAGATGCTACTCAGGTTTCAAGGCTCATCTGTGACTGGAGACTGTGCTTCTAAGTCTCCTCTGAAGCCACTGGAAGTTTTCTGGTTCTGTGGGCCGATGACTGGAGTTATCCATCTGTTTCTGGTCCTATGGGCCTATTCACAGTACTGTTAAAAAATGGTGCTGCTGGTCCACAGGGTGCGGAATCTGAAAGAGAAGATGGCCAGAGGAGTGAGCAAGACAGAAACCAGCCTTTCTGTAATCTTGGAAGCGACAACCCATCAGCTTTTGCTGTAGTCCCTGTTAGAAATAAGTCTTGATTTGAGGGGTAGAGAATCTGAGCTAATGGGAGGAGAACAATAAGGGCTGCAAGAGGAATAATGATGATACAATACGAAACAGCTAAATAATATTATTTCAATCTAAAGGAGGGGATGGCATCACAACCTCTATTGTGAGCACCTGGTATGCAGAAGAGTGTAGATGAAGGTGGAAGGCCCGAAATCCATTTTCAGGGTCCAGCATGAATTCAGCCTCCAACGAATCTCCTCTGATCCAAGTTGAGGAATGCGACAGAGGGCGTTATCAGACAAAGAGCACTGTAGAATCAATCATGGTCAAGGTAGTGAGGTTGAAATGTAATATCATCATATCTCCTTTTTGACCCATTTGATAGCTGTTTCAGTTTTTAAAAATTAAGATGCAAAGGAGAAATTCACATGGACGAGGCCCCTGGGACATCCCCTCTGGCCGTGGCGCAGGCTTGTGTGCAGCCTTGCTGGCACGCAGGATGACTGGGAAATGAAGGTCTGCAGGTTCAATTAGGTTAAAATTTAGTACCTTATCATGTGATCTCCCTTATTAGCCATTTAAATTCATTCCAGTTTGAATGTTTTCTGCTTTCTGTTTAATTGAACTGTCTTTATTTGTTCTACTTTATTATTCTTATCAGTTGTGGTTTTGGGGGAGTATGTGTTTGTTTTATTGCTTTTATGTGTATGTAATGTAAGATAGGTTAATCTGTAGAGAAAGTAACTGAACTAATGGTTCCTTATGGGTGTGGCAGGAGAGGATGGGGGCAAATGGGCAGCAAAGGACAATGAGTACAAGAATGAAGGAAACATTCTAAAACTGATTGTGGTGACGCTTATACAACTCTTCTTCATGTGATTAAACTATCAAAGTGTATGATCTATAAACCATGTGCCAATTAAACTGTTGGGAAAATGTGAACTAGGTAAACATTTCCAATGAACTGTATATTCAAATTTTTTAATAAGTATATTTTATTGTATTTGTTTTCACTGGAAATAAATAATACTTTTTTAATCTCTTGAAAGCTTGGAATTAAAATGAGAAAATCAGAAGATAAGGGAAAGGAAAGAAGTGAGTCTGTGGGTGGTAAAAATTACTCAATTACTTAGCAAATGGTGAGCAACTCGAGCTCACCGAGGGGCATCTCCAAGAAAAGCCCTGGTGATTGGCTGCGAAAGACTCGGCCATTGGAAATCCTGTGGGCACAATTTGACCCTCACACACAGGCTGCCCACAGGCAGCATCTAGTTTGTGTGTTCTTTGTCTTTGTTGTCAAAACTGTGTGTTGGTATTTATTAGATGGGTCACTCGGCCCATGCCCTAACTAAGAAGTAAGTGGAGGGTTGTATAGAAGCATGAATAACAGAGCAGGGGCGGGGAGCAACATGAGAACCAACATCACCTACTACAACAGACACCACAGGGGGACAACAAGCAATGACCCACTGCCACCAAGTTTGTCTGACTCATACTCGAAACGCACAGTAGAGTAGAACTATGCCTGTGGGTTCCAAGGCTCTGGATGCCACCAGAGTAGAAGCCTCTTCTTTCTTCCGTGAGTAGCTGGCTGGAGGTTTCAAACTGCTGACCTTGCCATTAGCCGCCCAGCTCAAAACCCACAGGACCACTAACCCTAGGAAGGCTTGCTGAGGTTCTATACATCTCAACGGGGGCAGACAACTTCCTCCTTTTCCTGCAGAGTGGATGGTGAGCTTGAAGCATCCACACCCACAGAGGCTACTAGTCCAGCACCTCACCCACAGTGCCACTAGGGATCCTGCATGAGCTCAGACATCGTCTCATTATGTGAGGCCGCCCCTTCCGGAGCTTGCAGGGGGCGCTCCAGTCCCTCCAAGGTCTCCATGGGACTCTCCTGACTCACCTGAAGTGCCTCTTCCCTGTGGGTCCACTCAGGCCTCTGGACACAGACAAGTGGCCAGGTCGATGTCAAAACACAAGGAATATGGGTAGAATGCTCCAGGGATTCCTTGGCTCCTGGGAGACGGCCAAGGAGCACTCAGACCTGCCCCTCAGCTTAGGAACATGCAGACTTGCCTAATACCAGTTTATTGTGTTTACACACTTTGAAGCTGCTTCCTACTAGCTCCTTGTCTGAACAGTAACATAAAAAGATTGGCCAGTTATGGATTTTCACATGAGATTAATTTTTCTGTTTCTATTCCCTTAATTTTATGCCAGCATTTGCCACCAGGCCAGCTTCTGTGCACAGTCATTGAAAGGTTAAGGATAATTCTGTAGAGGGAAAACATAAATTTCAAGGAAAACTCTGCAATGGCCACTTTTTGGCTACTCACCACATGTCTACGTCCTTTCTTCCAGCTCAAGAATCCCAATCTTTTGTCATGGCCATGCAGTAAACAGTCATGGAGGTGGACAAAGCTAACCTCCTCTGACTTCCCTATTGCCAGGAGGTAGGCGGCAGACAGGCCCTCAGGCTCCTGTCCTGTCATCTCGGCTGGTGCTCTGACATCCGTTGTTCCTCCCACGCCACGCTGCTTCTACGCTGGGTTTGATCTATGCTGCATTGCACTGGCCACACAGAGAGCCCACAGACAATACGTACAACTGAGGGCGTTTATTAGGGGAAGCAGTAGTTACCACAAGTCACGATCAACAAATGGTAAGGATCTAGTCATTGGTCTCCTGAGGCAGCAGCCACATCTGTCACGGGTCCTTAACTCTCTCAGCCTCCAGGGGCCAGGAAGCTAGCCCACCTCTTGCCTTGTCGCACAGTTCCATTGTCTTGGACCAGATGAGGAGAAAGTACCCCACAGTCTTGGCACTGCTCCTCTGACCTTCTGCCACCGTCTTTGGGGCATTTGGTCTCAGCGACCTCCTTCAGACATCCCTTTAGGCGTGCTCTTCCAAGGTCCCCGGGGGCTTCTTTCTGTGTTCCTGCTACAAAGATGGCTCATGCTATGGCTGTAGGGATGATACCCAAAATTGACCCTGCTCCTCTCTTAGTGTTGCACATGCTCTATTTGCATAATCTCCCCCCCCCCACTAATCATTTGCTGGAAGTTAGAGACTTGGGGAGAAGAGCCATATTAATAAATAATACTCCACCATAGACACCTTGGGCACTTTCTAAGAAGGCACTCCCAGAGCAGACATGTACCCAGAACTTCTTTTGGCTGAGTTACACTTCATAAAGTAACCAGATTTTAACTGGAACACCACTGACCCAGGAGGGAGGGAGTGTTCCTGATTAAAAATTTGGTCGATATGGAGCAACAAAAATGTTCATAGGACACAAGAATAATATTGTAATCTATTTATTTTAATTTTAAAACACCATGGGACATTGTTAAATTGTTAAAAAGCAGGGCGTCTGGTCATCTTAGGGGGATGGTCTGGGCGTCTCAGAGACCCACAGTGAGATACCGTCTGCAGCCTTTCACTCCCATGCTATAGACATGATAGAGAAACCCTTTCCTCTTTGGACCAGTGAGTTGAATTTCCTGGTTCTTATAGCTAAAGGTATACTAACTCCTATACTGCTACCCACCATCTTCTCTCTTAGACCAGTGGAGGCTGCCTTCATCCGACTACTTTCCAGCAAACTCAACCCTTGGCTCTGGTTTGATCCTGACACCTGGGTACTTGGCAAATCTTAGCTCCCCTCCGGATCTCAGATTCATCTTCATATGTGTGTTAGACTAGAGGAACAAATTCAAGGACACACATATTGATATAAGGAAAGGGTTTATATACAAAAAGAATGGGACATGGAGATAGCATCCCAGCCCAGTCCAGTTCAAAGTCATAAGTCCGATATTAACCCATATGCCTGAAATCAGTCTATAAAGTCTTCTTCCGACTCACGAAGTCACAGGTCAGTGGGTGCAGAATCCAGGCACTGGCAGGGGTCTCCATGTGGCCGCCCCAGCCTCAGAGGTCTGGCTCCATCAGGGAAAAGTCGTGTGGTCTCTGCGACAGCTCCTCTGGCTTCTCGAACGCTGCCAGCTTGTCTTGTCCATGATTAATTGTCTCTGAGACTAACTCCCAACAACGGGGGAAGATAGCTTCTCATCTTCATGAGGGAAATATCAGGAGATTTCCCAGAAGTCTCAGGAGAAAGCCATGCCCACATAGAGGCCTCATTGGCTACTCAATGGCTATCTTCAGATTAACAGGCTAGACTCCACCCTTACATTTCAATCATAAGATTAACATAAGCACATGACTGCCACAGTATGCATCCTGCTTTAATGCTTAATTTTCTGAACATTTGCTTTGGGGGAGACTGTGGTTTATGGTGGAAGTCCTAAATCCTCTTATGATTCTCCACATAGATTCAGCTCTACTGAATTCTTTCTAACAATTGGACCAGCAGTGTGAGTGGCCTGGCCAGAGTGCATTAGCAAGTGGATGACTGTTGCTCCCCTAGCGCATCCGGGGAGGGGTGACCTGCTCTTAGGGATTTGTTTTGGTATGCCCTTAATGAAAACTGGGGTGCTAGGGTTGCATGGTCTGAGTCATGGTATGACTGCCTTAATTGGAGGGTCCTGAGCCAATCCTGGAGATTTTCTCAGGTATAATGTCCTAATCAAGGTCCCGTTCCTGCTTCTGTGATCTTGCCCATATGCTAATGTATTGACCTGCCCCCAATCTTACTTTTGTGATCTTTTGCCCCCTAACACTCCCCCCCCCCACCCACCCCGTGTCCCATTTAAGGGCCTGGGTTTCTGTAAATCCTGGACTCCATTATGACCTGTGCTAGTGGTCTCCCTCCTCTAGACAATATGCTTTTACCTTTGTCTTCATCTTGCTTAAAATGTAATATATCTTAAAATTCTATCTGAGATTGGGAGTCTTTTTTGTCCCTTAAAACAGTCCCCAAAGGCAGAACCTGAGATGGGACTTGGATGTGAATCTGTGACAGAATCTCAGGAAGCACATGTGTGAGAGGAGAGGGGACAGACAGCAGGCAAGGCCCACGAAGTCTCCACCTCGGTAATGGAATCAACCCAGAGGATACTTGAGACTTCACTGGAACACCAAGATTCCTTTGCTCACCATGGGAAGAAGTTGGGCCTTTATTCACAGGTCTCTTTCCTGAGGGCTTAACTTCTTGGGATGTTCAATCAGGGGTGTGTGTGTGTGTGTGTGTGTGTGTGTGTGTGTGTGCTGTTGTGGCAGTCGCTGGTCTATGTCAATTTCAGCACTGGGAGTGTAGGGGTGGAGTCTAGCCTGTCAAGCCAGAGATAGCCAATGAGGCCTCTGTGTGGGCATGACTTTCTCCTGAGAATTCTGGGAAATCTCCCAGTATTTCTCAATTGGAGTTGAGAGACTTGACTCAGTTCCTTGGAGACGCACAACTGACAAGATGGCAGCATAGACCCTGAGTCCTAAGAACGAGAGGAGAAGCCAAACGGGTTTACACTGGTGGAGCCAGACCTCTGAAACCAGAAAAGCCACAGAGACACCCCTGCCAGCGCTGAGATACTTTTACCAAGGGAGACTGCTGATGGGCCCTGGACCCAGGAAATGAGGACCCATGGGGAGACCCCTACCAGCGCCGGATGCTTCTACTGCCACGCTGGATATACAAGACTGCACCCAATGCCTGTGATTGTCTTGGTGTCATTCATTGCATGTGCTTCGTGAGGCAGAAGGAGACTTTATAGACTGGTATCAGACATATGGGCTAATACCAGACTTATGACCTTGGATTGGACTGGGTTGGGATGTTTCATTCCTCTCATATATAAACCTTTCTCTTATATCCATCTGCGTGTTTATGAATTTGTTTCTCTAGTCTACTGGACTAACACAGTAGTGTATCCATACCTGGGTGATGCAAATAACTTGTATTCAATAAAAACCCCTTGTGGTACCATTGGGTAAATGTTGAGCAGCTAAATGAAATGTCAGAAGTTCAAATCCACCAGGCATTCCTTGGGCAAATGATGAAGCCATTTCTGTAAAGGTTTACAGCCTTGGAAAACCTACTACCCGGGGTCACTATGAGTTGGAACAACTTGATGACAATGAGTTTAGTTTGGTTTACTAAGCAAAGGTTGATAATTCAAACCAAACTATGGCACCTCAAAGTAAGTTCTGGTGATGTGTTTCCATCAATTACAGAAAACTTTATGGTACTCAGTTCTGCTGTGAATAGGGGCACAATAGAGGAATTAATTTGATGGCAGTAGGGATACACACACATCCCCATTGCCACATATATATTTAGTTTATATACTTATCTACTAACTTACACATAATATACCATATATATTTGTATAGACATGAAACCTCCAAACTCAATCTCATGGTTGACCCTATAAGATATGGTAGAATTTCCTTTGTGAGTTTCCACGTCTGTAACTCCCCATGAGAATAGAAAGTCTCAATTCTCTCCAGTGCAGTGACTGGTGGTTTTGAATTGCTGATCTTTCAGTTGTCAGTCCAACACATAACCACTGTGCCACCAGGGGTCCTTACACACACACACACACACACACACACACACACACTATACATTCCCAAATTTATTTGGCCAGAAAAAAAATCACTCATTACCCCACTGACAATTAAAATTGTTGACTACTTCCAGGAGATAGTATAAATATCAGCATATTGCCTGTCCCTAAGAGAAGAGGTTATTTGTAGATTTTTGTAATTGGTTCCCCCTTTCTGCCCCACCTTTCCTCCACTCTCACCACTGGTCCTGAAGGAATTATCTGTCCTGGATTCCCTGTGTTTCCAGTTCCTATCTGTGCCATTGTATATCATCTGGTTTAGGTGAATTTGTGAGGTAGAATTGGGATCATGATAGTGGGGGTGCTGGGGAGGAAGCCTTGAAAAACTAGAGGAAAGTTGTATGTTTCATCATTGCTATATCACAGGGTATGACTGGCTCATACCCTCCCCCCCAACCCTTCTTTAAGAGAATGTCAAGTTCCCTACAGGTGGAATTTGAGCTCCGTATCTGCACTCCCCCTCATTCACAATGATATGATTTTTTGTGTTTTGATGCCTGATACTGGATCCCTTCAGCACTTTGTGATCACTTCTTCCATGTGGGCTTTGTTGCTTCTGAGCTAGATAGCTGCTTGTTTACCTTCAAGCCTTTATGACCCCAGACACTATATCTTTTGATAGCTGGCCACCATCAGCTTTCTTCACCACATTTGCTTATGAACACATTTGTCTTCAGCGATCTATTGGGAAGATGAGCACCCAAGCTGGGAGCTTCTTCCATGTGAGCTTTGTTGCTTCTCAGTTAGATAGCCCCTTGTTTATCTTCAAGTCTTTAAGACTCCAGGTGCTGTATCTTTTGATAGTGGGGCACCATTAGCTTTCTTCGTCACATTTGCTTATGGACACATTTGTCTTCAACAAATGTGTCGGAAAGGTGAGCATCATGGGATTCCAGTTTAATAAAACAAAATATTCTTGCATTGAGAGAGTATTTGAGTGGAGGCCCAATATCCATCTGCTACCTTAATACTAAACCTATAAGTGTATGCACATAGATCTATTTCCCCATCCTCATAAATATATTTACAGAGGAACATGCATTTATATAGTCTTCTATAAATGGCCTTTGCCTCCTAGATCTTTTCTCTAGTTCCTTTTACTTTCCTCTTGTCCCATTGTCATGCTCAGCCTCCATTTGAGTTTCAGTAATTGTTCTTGCTTACATTACCCTTGGTCAAGCCCTACAAAGTCTCCCACATCCTCCTCGCCACTGATTTTTGATCACTTGTTTTTCCCTTGTCCCTGGGTTTGTTTACACAACTTCCTTTTCCTCTCCTCCCTGTCTCCCATGTCCCACTAGGACTGTTGGTCCCATTATTTTCTCCTCCAGGTTGTTTATCCAGCTAATCTTATTTAGATACATCTGCGGAAATAATACAATGCACAAAAACAAAACAGAGCAAAACAAAGCAACAAAACAAAACGAGCAGCAACAAAATAAAAAACAATGACAAAAAAGAAAAAACTGTAAATAGTTCAAGGACTGTTTGTTGGCATTTAGGAGTGTTTTTTGTTGAAGTCTGATGGGGTGACACACCTTTTCCCCAAAGTCTATTTTTGCTATTCTCTCAGGATTTTCTTGCCCTGGTCCCCTTGTTGTTTTGTTGCACTCGCTTACTGTTTAGCCTCGGTGTGGTGGGGTCAGATTGGACACACTTCTCATACTGTGTCTTCAGTGTTGTCCCATGTTGGCCAGTGAGACATGTCGTGTCTCACAGGGGGGGTCAATCATGTAGTCTTCTCTGTGGATTGACTGCTCTGAGCGGGATATCGTCCTCAAGGATTGATGGGGCATGAAGTACTCCACTCTCTCTTCCTCTCCCCTCATCTGCTCCCATGTGCTCTGATCAGATATGTCCCTCCCCCTGAGCTGCAGCTTCAGTGCTCTCCTCTGAAGTAAATTCTTCGGGGGGCAGAGGCAACTGTCTACATATTTGGGATTTGGGCTGGCCCCTCAGACCTCTCTACTGGTTCCCTGCTTTATGCAGGTAGGTTGCAGTGACATCTTGGATCACCAAGTGGAAGTCTGGTCCCTCTTTCCCTGTGGAGATATAAACTATACCCACCTCTTGTGTACTGTATTGGATTTGTATAAAGTAACTTTTACCCTATGCCCCTTTTGCATTTTTTTAAGCTTACCTCAGCGAACTCATGCTGTTCTT
>PVJH01006304.1:0-80522 GCA_004026705.1 Nesogale talazaci | reverse complement strand
TGATGAGCATTGGAGCAGATATCTGGCAGTGGTTTATTTCTTGCCTCTTATGGATATATGCCCAATAGGCAGATTGCTTGGTCATATGGTAGCTCAATTTCCATATGTTTTAGATATCATCAAATCAATTTTCACAGTGGCTGTACAAACTTAAATGTCCATCAGCAGTGGATGAGAGTTCCTGTGTCCCCACAGCCCCTCCAACACTTGTTGCTTTCTGGTTTTTTGAATTGGGCTATCTTTGAAGGTATTAGGTGGTATCTCATTGTTGTTTTAGTTTGCATTTCTCCTACAGCTAATAATCAGGAACGTTTTCTCATATATTTACTGGGAATTCAGATTTCTGCCCCTGGGAAATTTCTGTTCAGGTCCTTTGCCCACCTCCTCAGTGGGCAGTTAGTTTTTCTCTTATTGGAAATTGGTAATTCCTTGATAACCTTGTCTGTTTCTTCAATTGCTATGGATCTGCTGATGCTTGTGACATCCATTGTGGATTGTCTAGGGATGGATTGTTTTTCCAAGAATTTGTCCTTGGGTTCCAAGTTGCTGAATTCAATGGAGCACAATCCTTTGCAGTACTGTGTAACTGTCCTTTTGACTTCCTTGGAGTCTGTTGTAATGTCCACTCTTTGATCTCTAACTCTTGCTATTGAAATTTGTCCACTGCTTTCTTTGGTTAGGTGTGCCAGCAGTCTCTCAATGCTTTTTACCTTTTCAAAGAGCCAACTTTTAGCAGCATTGGTTTTTTTCCCAAAGTTTTCTTATTTTCCCTCTCCTGAATCTCAGTCCTGATTTTTACTATTTCTTTTATTTTCCTATTAGTAGGGTTGTCCTGCTGACTCTGCTCTAGTTGCTATAATTTAGTGCCAGCATATCAATCAAGAGTCTCTCTTCCTTTTTGAAGTGTGCATGTATTGCTATAAAACTTCCTCTAATAACTGCTTTTGCTGTGTCCTGTAAGTCTGGGTATGTTGTGTTTTCATTCTCATTGGTTTCTAGAAATTTCCTGATTTTATCTCTTATCTGGGCCAGTACACACTCTTTTGCAATAGAAAGCTAGTCATCCTCCATTGTTTGCTCTTGTTTTCTTCATCTTCCATTTGCTCATTTCCAGCCTTCTGGCACAGTCGTCAGAGAGGTCTATATGATACAACAGTTTCACTGTGAGTGTCTGTCCCTCGCTCCATCAATGGTCACTTTTTTAATCATTTTATTGGGGGCTAAATCTTTATCAAAATCCATACATACATTCATTGTCTCAAGCACATTTGTACATAGGTTGCCATCATTGTTTTTCAAAGCATTTTCTTTCTATTTCAGCCCTTGGTATCAGCTCCTCATTTTGTCCCTCCTTTCCCCTCCCTCCCTCATGAACCCTTGATAATTTACACATTATCATTATTATTTCTTCATGTCTTGCACTATCTGATGTCTCCCCACACCCCCTTGTCTGTTGTCCACCCCCTGGGAGAAGGCATTGTGGATGGATAGGTCATTGTGATCGGTTCCCCCTTTCTCCCCCTACCTTCTCCTTCCCCTCCTGGTATGGCTGCTTTCAATATTGGTCCTGAGGAGTTTATCTGTGCTATAGTTGCTGTTTTCAGCTCCTACCTGTGTACATGCTCTGGTCTAGCCAGATTTATAAGGGAGAATTAGAGACATGATAGTGGAGGGGGGAGGAAGCATTAAAGAACTAGAGGAAAGTTGTATGTTTCATTGATGCTATACTGCACCCTGACTGGCCCATCTTCTTCCCCTGACCCCTCTGCAAGGGCATGTCCAATTCCACCCATGATCTTCTCATAGTTACTTGTGGTGGCAGGAGAGTGAGCCAGGAAGGAGGTGACCCCTAGAACTGAATATCAGACAGGTGGATAGTGGGTGTTAGTGCTGTCACCACAAAGGGACTATGTTCCCAGCCCTGGCTGCAGCTTTGTGACTGTTTTGAGTAATGAGCAGAAGGGACATATAGAACTTTCAGGCAGAAGTCTCTGCATTCTGGTGTGAGACTGTCCTATGGTTTCTATGGTATCCTTCCCTGGGTCCCTGAGAGGTCCCTGAGGTGGGCCAGCAGCATGAGTAAGACATAAAGCCTGTTGACTCTGTTGACACTCTGAGACTATCTAAAAAGTTAGTGGTTCCAATCTAGTCTGAGGTCCCTGGGCATGAACACTTGGTAATCAGCTTCTGAAAAGTCAACCACTGAAGACTCCAGTACAACTGAAGGCGTAAGGAGTTGGAAACAACTTCATGGCAACTGGCTATTAACCACCAAGAGTGAAGACTGTTTGTTTCCTTCAGCATTACTTAGTCTATCTCCACAAAGACAGGCCCTATGTTCCAGACAATCCCAGAAAAGCCATCTTATTCTCCTTGTTTCTGGTCAGGATAAAGACACGCGGATGCTCAGGTTGGGTTCTTAGTGAGTCTGACTTGGGTTTCCTGGCCTCTCTTTTCAGCAATGCTGTGAAAGATCTGCACTGTCTCGACACTGCTACCTCATCCTCTACTCCTGTCTCGGGGGGGGGGGGGGGAGCAGCTCTAGCTGCAATCTTTCATGCTGGGATGGCTATAAATCTGAGGCAGGCTGAGCAATCACAGTCAATGGGAGGCGTCCCCTGCAAGTGTGGGCTCCGGTTGGCATAAAAATCTGTTTTCACACTCAGGGCTGCTCCAGTGTCTTCTGGACGAGAAATCTGGCTGGAAGAGAGAGTGCTAAGCAGGGAGGATACAGGTGCATGCATATCCTGGACAGAGGCCCACCTCTGCCTCTTCACCCAGGTCTCACACCCCTATGTGCGCTTGGGTCCATGGGGACGGCCCCTGTGCCCTTGTGCTGGGGAGGCCCCTGCAGTGCAGCATTCACCTCCCTGTATTAGCAGGCACACAGGGAGATGGTTTTAAACAACCTCCTGCGTATCGATCGGTGTGATGATGAACTCCAGCCTGCTTTCTGGGGAGGAAGAGAGGCAGGCAGAAAACCAATGCTGCTTTGTTTGCACCTATTTCCTGTGGGTCCTCAGCAGCAGGGCAAGTTCCCGGCCACTGCTTGACCTTGATGAGGTCCCTCCCCCTGGGGCTCTCATCCCTGTCAGTG
Organism: Nesogale talazaci; assembly: GCA_004026705.1. Lineage (NCBI taxonomy): Eukaryota > Metazoa > Chordata > Mammalia > Afrosoricida > Tenrecidae > Nesogale > Nesogale talazaci. Next base: position 77,425 of record PVJH01006304.1, on the reverse strand, counting down.
CTGCTAGCATTTATTAAAAGCTCACTAAGGGCCAGACACTTTCTCGGCAGCTTGCGTGAAGGAGTGCATGAATCTTCCTGACACGGTCCTCCGGGGATGCACTATTCTTACACAATCCAGATGAGGCTATTAAGGTGTGGGGAAGTTAACTAAGGTCACCCAGCTCGGGGCACTGGGGGCTGGGGTGCGGTGGCAGCAGAGAGTACTCAGCTTGGTGCCTGCCTTGCCGAGGGCCCATGATTAGGCCACAGACTATGATGGCCATTCAGACTTCCCCAGAAGCCCCTCAGAAGACAGGCCAGATGGAAGTCACAGGCTAGAAGCCCTCAGGAGCGGTTCTACTCGGTGCCTTGGGACCATGGGACACCAAACTCTCAGCCACCGAGGCAGGGTGGCCTCCTAGCAATCCTGCTGTGGGCTTCCCAAGCCGGCATCCTTTACCGGAGTGGAAAGCCCGGGTTTCCCCCTCCATCCCTCCCACTGCCCACCCCACCCAGAGCCGCTGGTGGTTTCCAGTTGCTGAGATCACTACAGTCAGAATCCACGCGATAGCCACTACCAACAGCAGAGGTGACCTCTCTGAGATGATTGCCCACACCCAGTCTCTTTCCTTGATGGCACCACTTGTCCCTGTTTTTGAGGCCCTGTGACAGTTTACTCTGGCCTTTGCTGTCATTTCTCCTCGTTTGCTGCCTTGGTCAGTGGCCTCCTGTCATGGCTGGGTTCAAGGCTCACTCTGGACAGAGAGCAGGAGCCACCAAGCGACAGTCAATCTGGATTTTTGTCAGGGCAGGAGCGAGGAGGCTTGTTAGCACGGCCAGCAGGAGGCACCAGGGCCAGACTGGCATAGCAACTGATGACGGGGTGGCGGGGGGGATGAGGGGTAGCTTTCTCGAGCAGCCAGCCTTGTACTCAGCTCAGAAGCCCAGTACTGGCCACACCTGCACAGCAGCTCGGGCAGGGTGTACTGAGCACAGAATGGGTGCCATACTCCTGGCTACTGTGGGAACAGAGGTGCCCACCCTAGCACCTTGGGTGAAGCTAGTGCAGCCCTCCAAGAAATGAGTCAATCTGACTAGAGATCTGGAAATGGATCCATGACCTGGTGGACATCTGAGGGGTCAGCCATGAGAGGCCTTTGGCTCTGTCTCGGGAGCCAGCTAGGCTGCTGGTGCCAGGCTTGGGATGGTATGGGTAGAAGAGGATTCTGGCAAGCTCCTTTTCCTCTGTCCCTAAAGTCACAATGTGGGCTGATGATAAGATCCCATGAAGATTTTGGTAGTGGGTTCTCTCACCAACCCCGTCCCATCTGGTTCCCTTTGTCCTCCCAAACCTCTCTCCACAGTGTCTCTGAGCCGCAACCCACTGGTTCCCCATGAGCCCGTTGCTTCTGCCAGTAATATTGGGTCCATCCTGCACCAAGGACAGCACCAGGATAGCCTCATTCTAGTCAGAGTTTTAGGGGGCTGAATGGGCCCTATGGTTGAGCCTGGGACATGGAAAGGTCACCAAGATGAGCAGGCTCCAAAGATTCGGCTCTCTTGGATACACTTTGGCCTGAAGCTGCCTTGTCCCTGTGGCAGGTGGGTCCATGGAAGTTTGGGTGCAGCTTCAGGCCCAGGTTAGCTTGACCAGGCTTAGGGACACTCTGATCCTCCCCCCCTTGTCTGGGGCTCCGCCAAGCTGGGCTGGCACTCTGAGCATGCTGCTATTCAGTGGACCATATCAAGCGAAAAGAAACCCCAAAGCTGGATGTGTTTGGAACCTTCTCAATTGGCCCTCCTTTCCGGTGAAACCCTCTCTGCCAGGAGGGTGGAGAGACGCACTCAGAGTGGGTGCTGGACCTTCCACGAACTCTACACCCCACCTCATGAAAGCTATGTCTGCACTTGCTGCCTAGACCCCTCCCACTGTGCTGCTGCACCTCTGTCCTGGTTAGACGTGAGGGAGCAGAAGCCCTCAGGGGAAGAAGCACCCCTGAAGACCAGCATGGGCAGCAGGCTAGAGGCTCATTTGCCACGTGGCAGCTTAATGTTAATCCCTGGGCTTGTAGTTAAAATGGAAAATCTAGAAAAGCAATCTGCCCTTTCCTACTTGATCAGGGTCTACCATAACTTTAGTAGACACAGTTCAGAAGTTGGAAGCGCCATACAAATAAATAGCTCTGAAGCCAGTCCCAGGCTCACTCCCCTGCAAGACATTCCTGTTGACAAGTCCCATGGAGCTACACTGATGGAGCCGGAGCCCTGGAGCTGGAGGACCACATGGAGACCCACGCCAGTGCTGAGATGCTGCTACCACTCTTGGTCCCACAAAACTTTTCATTCACTGGCCTGTGATCTTTCTGTATTCAGTGTCATTGCATGTGTTGCAAGAATCTGAAGAATAATTTATAGATCGATATTGAACATACGGCCTAATATCAGACTTATGGACTTAATCTGGACTGGGCCTGCATGTTTTCTCAATACACAATTGCTTTCTGATATAAAGCTCTTTCTTATGCACACATGAATGTCTATGAAATTTTTGCTCTAAACCCAGGTGAACACAGAGGATGGTACCAGAAGGTAGATGGCCGGCAGTGTAGTGGGTTACTTGTTGGGCTGCTAACCACAAGGCCAGCACTTGGAATGTGCCAGCTGCTCCTTGGGAGAAAAATTTGGCTTTCCACTCTTGTGAAGAGTTCCAATCACAGAAACTCACAGGGGACAGTTCTACCCGGTCCAACGGGGATGTTATGAGCTGGAAAAGCCCCAACAGCAGTGAGTTTGGGTTTGGGGAATTCCAGAAGGTCTTCTCCTGTTGGACTGTAATCTCATGCTTTCCAAACCTATCCTGGGATGTGGGGCATGGTAGCAGAAGAGGGCTGTCCCTGGAGGCCTTTTCCGAGTAGCAGGGCTGTCCTCATGGAGATTGTCTGGTTGTAAACTGCTTGAGGACATGAGTGTTATGATCTGCTCTGCACCTTTCCATTTCCCTTTAATAGTGTCCTGCTTTGGGGGAGTTGCTGGGGATTTACTTTCTGGAGATCTTTGAAACCCAGCTGTCCTTCTTATACTAACTGTGGCCTGCCACCTGCAAACACAGCTCTTCCCTGGGGTCTCACACCCGTGCACTGAGCAACCAGTATGGAGACCTTCCCTCCCTGTATCTTACCTGCTGCTGATCCAACTGCTCACATACATTCAGGTGTGCTACTGAGTGCTAACATAAAGCCCCAGTAGGACAGAAATTCGTATGGCCTGGGTTCACTCTTGACTAGGCCCTTCTCCTGCCTGCTTGCTTCTGGGCCTTCCCCACAGCTGCCATCTCTGCCTGGATGGAAGAGGGGCAACTGCTGCCTTGTCCCCATTGTATCCACTCTATCCTGTCAGCCCCACCTGGAGGATTCAGAGTTTTAACCGTGGTGGAATACGACATGGGTATCAGAAGCCAATTAACCATGGTAGAATATGACCTGGACATCAGAAACATCACTGCCCTTTTGCCCACCAGGCTGCAGAATGGGGACTACATCAGTTCTGGCTACCCTATTCTTCCCCAGCCTGGAAGACTCAGTCTTGGGGTACCTTCCCTCAAGATCGGACAACCCCCCCGACCCCAAACACAGGCAGAAAATCTCACTCATGCCAGCGAGAGCAGGTAGAGCACTGCTGTGGCCTCCTTGGGAAGTGGCTGGGCCACAAAGCAAGGTACCCTGGTCTGGGGCATTCTCCTACCCTCAGTGTTGTTGGTGTTCTTGTGCCCTAGCAGGGTAGGCTTTCCGTCATCTAAAACTGGGAGATGAGGAGGAACTTCAGTGTAGAGCTGACCAGAAACTTCCCTGGCGCATACACCCTCCTCTTCTCATGCCTCAGAACATCCACAGCCTCGTGTGGGTGCTAGCTCACAGTTGAAAGAAAAAGCAGCAGCCAGCTCCCGGCTCCTGGGTCTTTGCCCTAAATCCGCAGTAGGTCACACCCCCCTTTGGGAGTCGAATGACCCTTTTACAGGGATCACCTAAGACCACCGGGAAACACATATTCCCACAGGTCTTAGGAACTGAGACACCACTACTCTATTCATCTCCAGGCCAGTCAGCTCATATGTGGATATGCCCACATTGAGTACCTGGCATAAAGACTGTTACCCATGCTATACGATGCTTTAAGACAAAATTTCATTTATTTGTCACTAGAAATACATGTTTCACAAGATATAATTATATATTGCTTTTGTGATTAATCACTATGTTTTAATTATGTTCAATTTGTAACCATGAAAATACATCCTGCTTATCAGATATTTACATGATGATTCAAAACAGTAGCAAAATTACAGTGAGGGAGTAGCAACAAAATTAATTTTATGGTTGGGGGTCCCCAGAACATGAGGACCTGTATTAAAGGCTCATGGTATTAGGAAGGTTGAGAACCATTTCCCCAAGTCCTCGTGGCCGCCTCCCTCCTGCTGCATCTGCCAGCACACTCTGTGGGAACCACCGTCACACCTGCTCAGTGGGCTGCCTGGCAGGGTTTGTATTTCCAAGCTCTGAATCCCAACCAGCTGTTCTAGGATCCCCCCTGCTCACACATGCTGAGAAGTCTATGACAGAGCAGCACCTTGTTTGGGGGGAAAAGAGGAGGGAGTTACAGCCTCATTATTTCTTTAGACTTAGAGACAGCCTTTGGGTGATAACAAACTATCAGGCACTCAGCTACCACCCGAAAGGTTATTAGTTCAAAACAGCAAGAGGCATCCCAGAAGAAAGGCCAGGAGATCTGCTTCTGAAAGGGCACAATCCTGGAAACTGTATGGTATACCGGTCGGCTGTCGGCTCAGCTCATTAAGAACCAGAAGCAACTCGGTGATTATTGGTTTGGGTTTTTGCTTTCCCCTTTTTTGTATCTACTGTCCCCCAAGCCCAGACCAGTCATTATCCCCCAAATCAGAGAAAGTTCAAGACTAAGTGCCCCTCAGCTCCTCCCCGGCTTGGAGGCCTCATATAAAGGAAGGAAGGAGGGGAAGGTGGGCGGGAGAAATTCACTGAATAAAGACCTGTGAGGATGAAAGTCAGAAGCTAGGCTTTCCTCTGGGGGAAAAAAAACACGACTTCCGTTTGTACTTGGGTACAGTTTAAAGACAGGCAGAGTATTGTCATTGTGAAATGGTTTCATTTCAAGCATTTCCTTCGAGGGTTTGTTCTGGTTTTGTGCTTTCTCTCCTCCCTATGGTCATTGTACATGAAAGCCCAGGTCAGGCCCAGTGCCCAGGGCTGCTGGCTTTTCTTTGATTTCTCCTGAACAGCAGGAACTTTGTTCTACCTGGAGAAGTCTGGCTGTCTCCTTGGGCTGGCCATCCAGGACTTTGTTGAGGATAATTCTTCCTTGAAACAGCGTAACGATTCCCATGAAGTGTTCCAAATTGTCCATGCCTAACTCAAAAGTGAGCAGAGAGGCCTTTGAAGTCTTTTCATGGAACAAAAATAAAACCCTTTGCAAACCTTGGAGAAATGTGTTTGACATCCCTCCCAGAGATGTGCGATGCAGCGGGCTCTGTGAGCTGCGGAAGAGCATCCAGCATTCAACCACCTCCCCGGGGGGGGGGGGGGACCCTCAGGGCTCTGTCTGCTCCCTTGACGTGGATGACACCCTCCTGCCTTACTGCATGCGGTCTGCCCAGCACCCTAAGGATGGATTCAAAATGGAAAAAGCAGGGAATGCCCCTAAGAAAGCAGCTTCTTTGAGGCTATCTGGGGACTTGTATGCTTTGATCATTACAGGTCAGTGGTGTTGCTGGGAATGAACTCCACTTAGAGAGAGCTGATAATCCCAAACAGTGGCTAATTCCCAAGCCAAAGGCACAGTTGGACTCTGCTCTACCTTCCACTGGAATGGTTGTGAAAGAACGTTTCTAGCCATGGCAGCCGAGGGAGAAACCCTTTATCTTCAAAGTAACACTGAGCACGGAGCCTAATTTTAAGCCAAGCAGCCGCACCTTGATCTGGATCAATAGCTGCCTTTTGGTCCATGTATAGGTTTCACATGATCATAATCTGGTCTTCCGGAATCCTATCATTTGTTGTGATCTACACAGTCTTTGCATGGTCAATAAAGCACAGGTAAACATTTTTTGGATTGAGGTGGGCTGATTCTCCACTTCAGGGGAGGGTGTGACTCAAGTCACCACCCTTTGTTTCCTTGGAAATGTGATCGGCTGAAAGACAAAAACCACATCATCCTTCAAAACCATGCACAGTGTATAAGAGCTATCTCAGAAGCAGCAGGACATGGGGAAAACACATGACCCTCGGGAGAAGAGCCACTTGTTTGAGACCTCTGTCTGAAGCATGTTTATAAGCGTGTTTGAAATCTGAGTCTGAAATGATGGAAGCTAAGACTGGAGATTGAAGCACAAAGGCAGAGCAGAGAAGCCAGGCTGAGACCAGAGGCCAAAGCCAGGAGGCCATGAAATAGAACAGAGAAGCAGCACTGAGATCATGGGACTGTGCAGCAAAGCAACAGATAGGCTTCCTGGCCCCCAAAGGCAGAACCCAAGGGACTTCATGGCTGAGAGGCTGAGGGCCAGAAAGAGAGATGCTGGCTGAGAAGTGCTGCTTTGGACCAATGGCTGTGTCTTTTCCATTTACTGAGCCTGACTTGTGGTACCTATTAACTTCCCTAATATTTCCCCTAATTGTGGGTTTTTCTGAGTTCTGTGTGGCCACTGCAATGAATTACTGAACCCAGCAGGAAAGTGAGGTGCCATAGGAAGACGATTAGTTAAGAAAAATGGAGGAAAATAAAAGGGGACCCAGAATCACCATATATTTAGTACCTTCAGTGCTCCCCATGGATTAATATGACAGGTTTTAATCTGATAGACAAACATCTGCCCTTCTAAGAAATGATACAGGAAAAGTTTCCCCTAGCACCAAACCCTATGGTCACTGTAAACAGAGTTTAAATCAATTAAGAAATCAATACATACAAAGCAACAGCTTAGGTAAAAGCTTATAGTTGGTCTATACTAACAAACTCCTCTTATTAACAGTATCTTAAATTCTGTGCCATTGGTTAAATTATTGATGCTATCAATGCAATTGCCTTATGCCCAGGGGAGTCATTGACAATGTTTTCTTTTTTGTTGCTGTTGTTGGTTTTGTTTTTTGTTTTTGATTTTTTTGTGTGTGTGATAAGATGACTACTAAGTAAACCAGAAGGGTTCATAACTTGTGGACAAGTTTCCACATAATTCTAGGCTCGATCCATGAACAGTTAGTTCTTATAACACGGTTCTGTTCAATACTCACCATCATGCCTCATAGCTACAGGGAAGTCAGAGGTGGTCAGCTATCCCTACCCCCAACCCCCACCGTTTCTTCTGAATTGTGCTTAGATTTCTGGTTGCTCCCTGCCAATGTACTTCTGTAATTGTTTTTTAATTATTTTCATCAAAAAACTACTTGCATGTAATATTAAAGTTGTTGTTCATCATTGGAATTGGCATAAATATGGACCTCTTCTAATCAGTTGGTCAGTTTACTGCCTTCCAAGTTCCTGACACAGACAGTGCTTACAGTCATTTGTTGAAACATCTCAGTTGGTACCATATTTAATCAATTCCTGGAGCTTTGCTTTTCACCAATGCCTTCAGCACAGCCATTCTGAAGTGATTTAATGTCGAATGTGTCACTTTAGTCTAGTGACTCTGTGTATTCCTATGATTGTCTCTTCATGCTTCCTGTGCTATCACTGCTTCTTGGGATCATCGTTGTTTGCTAAAATTTATCCTATCAACCTATCCTTCTTTTTCTCTCTGAAAATCTTTTCCTCCACCCTCTTCTCTGCTCAGGGTTCCTGCCATAGCCTTCCAGATGAAATGATGCCCACCTAGTGGTCAACAAGTCAACGTCAAATCCATTATTCTACTTGAGCTCCACAGGGGATCCCCAAATGCCCTTACAATCCGTGCTCCTTGGCAGAAAGAGGAGACTGTCTGCACCCATGAAGATGTTCAGCCTCAGAAACCCATCGGTGCAGCTCCACTCTCTCCTAGGGGGTCACTATGAGACAGAAGTAACTTGGTGTGTCGTTATTATTATTACTATTATGAATCTGGGGGACGGTGGTGGTACAATGATTCAGTTCTTGGCTGCTGCTCCAAAGGTCAATGTTTCAAACTGAGTTGTTGCTTCTCAGGAGAAAGATGTGATTCCCAAACCCAATGAAACCTTGGCTATTGAGTCAATTCCAACTCACAATGACCTGATTAGACAGGGCGGAACTGTCCCCTTAGATTTTCTTTTTTTAATTTATTTTTATTTTTTTCCCCTTAGATTATCAAGACTGCAATGTTTAGCAAAGCAGACTTCACATCTTTCTTCTAGGGAGTGGCTGAGAGATTTCAACCGCTGGCCTCTCCATTAGTGGCTGAGCGCTTAGCCACGATGCCACCAACACTCCTTCCATAACGATTAACTTGGGAAATCTGTGGGACAATTCTACTTCATTATGAGTCAGAATCGCCTGGATGGCAGCAGGTTCCAGGGGACCTGGCTGTGTGCTATAATGGAGTCTGTTGAAATTTAAAATAGAAATTTGGTTTATGGAAGAGGAAATACTTGAAGATTACTTTTGACCCAAGCCATGGTTTGTTTTAGTTGCTGTTCTGACTCATCGTGAACCTGTGTGTGCAGAGAAAGATTACTCCTATGGTTTTAAAGGCAGACGTTCTCCACCAGTCTTGTTTGTACTATCCAGGGATTAACCAAGCGTACTCTCACTCCTCCTCCTCCTCCTCCTCCAAGCTAAGTCTTTGCTGCCAGAGACCATGCTGAGACCAGTGCTACCTTGCATCTCAGACACAGGATATACCCCTCTGTGTTACTTTGGGTAGACTAGAGAAACAAATTCATGGGCACTCACATGTGTATAAGAAAGAGGTTTGCTTACTACTGTGATTGCATATTGAGAAAACATCTCAGCCCAGTCCTTTTCAGGTCCATAAGTCTGATATTAGCCCATATGTCCGATACCAATCTTTAAAGTCTTCTTCAGACCCATAAAACACATGAAATGACACCCAATGCAAGAAAATCACAAACTAGTGGGAGGAAAGTCTTGTGGATCCACTGACAGTATAAGCATCTTAGTGCTGGCAAGGGTCTCTACATACACAGCTCTATGTGTATTGTCAGCTGGAATGTTTCCCAGAGAATGTGCACTTTGTGTCCTGCCTCCAGCGAGGTATTTATCTCCTTAGCACCTCTAAATGAGATCATCAAGCTGTGACCTGATTGACTGGCAAACTCCACCCCTTCACTCTTACATCTTATATTGACAACAGATTATGTAACTACCATGCCCCCCTTTGTGTTGAGATGTTTCATGCAAAGGTTGTGGCAGTTTGGGGTGCTGTGTTCTGACTGCCTTGTTTTCTTCCCACACCACCCTACTGTGAAGAGAATTCCAACCCTGCCTCCAGCTCAGGCCACCTTTAGTTTAGATGGGTCATCTCAGTGTGTGTGATGGAACAGAAACATTTGGATGGCCCCTTGGAATGCTGCCCCCATTTGGGGACTATTGGTCCAGCTCCTTGAATAACAATGGAAACAATGGAAAGTCTAGTGCTGCATTCAGAAGAGAGTCCAATGCTCTATACGAGTGGGGCTGAGATTGCAGTCTTATCATTGTTGATGTCTATAAAGCTGTTTCTACACACTTTTAATTAGTATTTACATGCCAACTTTTGTTTCCCCCCTTTTAATATCACTGCTCGTAAACATTTCCCTGTACTAACACAAGATCATATCTTTTTGATTTGCAATGGAAAAACTGTGTCACTGTTTTTTCCATCACCCCAGCATGTATGGAGTTGATCTTTTTGCCAGAGTTCTCTCACTGGCATGTGAGCGTAACAAGGAATGTAGAACATGTCATCGGAAAACTACTGATTAACTATTAAAATGTCTTTACTCACGAGGGCTCGGTATGCAAAGATGAAAAGCACTAACAGGTCACAGTCTCCCTTTTTTGCCTTGGTGGGGGGGGGGCGGGGGGCGCAACAAATAGGAGAACATTCCCAACACAGTTGCTGCTTCCTCCCTTGCAAGAGCTTGGCAGTGGAAGGGGTTAGTGAAGTTTTTCAAAGGCCAGGAGTCAAAATTCCTGTCCCCAAACCCACCAGTGAAACACCTTCCTCCTCAGTCTGTGTCCTTGCTGCAGCACAGCACTGACCCCAGACCTACTGTGAAAGTATAGATTGATCCTCTGTGGCTCACCTGACCCTTCAAAATATTCATGGAAAGGCCTTCTGTACACAGTTGGAAATGGGCAAAGTGTTCCCTGTGGAGAATGAGAAGGAGGAATAGTTTCAAAAATCCAGTCGCTGGTAGAAATTTCTCTTTCAAGATGACTCTTTAGGCTTGATATCAAAGTCTCTGAAGGCAAATGTAGCCAGGTTGTGCTATTGAAACATGTGACTATGGGTGCTGGACTGAGTCAAACAACAGGTAGGTTGGGCAGGACCTTGGAGTTCACAAAATAGGGGAGGGCATTGGTGCTCCAATAAGGGCAGGAATTAGCAAGCATGTTCTGCAAGGAAGGCTCAACGACTGTTCCATCTGGCTGGACACTGGCCCTGTGTGCCGGGGTGTGGGCCTCAGAGCAGTGGGCCTCCGGAGGGGCCACCATGTGTTCTCCCAGCACTTGCCTGAAGCTATTTTCCATAAACATCATTTCCCTGAAGAGAGCCCAGTCCATACAGGTTAGTGGGGAGCAGATTGAACTGAAGACTTTGGGGGAGCCAAGACAAGGAATTCTAAATTGTTAGGACTCATTTATCCCACTCCCCCCGCCAAAGGTCCTGAGAAATGAAGCCCTGAAAAAGAAGACTCTATCGGGTAGAGTATAAAACAGGTCCTCTGACAGTGAGGCAGCACTGCTAACAGCCACTCAGTTTCATTCACAGCAAACCTCGAACTCTGGTCTCTCCATCTCCGGTGTCAACAAATACATCCCCTCTGACGTCACCAGTACACCCCCTCTGATATCAGCTGTACACCAACAAAAGCCAGTGGTTTGCTAAGTAAGGACCTCTCATTTCCCTCCAGAGCCCCAGGTAGCACAAAACCCAGCAGCACCACATAAACAAGTCCTTACCATTTGTGTCTGTAAAAATTAAACTCAAGAAAATCCTATAAACTAAATTTTACTCTAATACATGAGGTCACCATAAGCTGTGGAGGAAGTATGGAACTTCTAGTCATACGTTTCTTGGTCCAACACCTGTAAAAATGTGCTCTTCCAAGCTGTAGGAGAATCCTTTCTCCTCCTAGGATTGCCACGACTAGAGGGCAGCGTGATCTCTCCCATTTCACAGATGGGGAAAGTGAGGTTTCCAGAGGTCCTGGTGTGTCGATGGCAGTCAGGATCCTAACCCGCTCTATGGGGCTGCATGGCCCATGCTCCTTCAAGGACACTTTCTCCATAACACCATCAGGAAGCAGTGAAGGATTCAGTCGGCCACATAGCTATAAGTGAGTATCTCTCTTCACAAAGGCTTCAACCTTAGACTGGTGACAATTAACCCTTCCCTTCCTTATCATTTTAGTGATTTATTTTATGCTTCTTGGACATTTTTCATCCGTGATTTATTTCTCCTTGGTTCTGATAGTTCCATTTTTATTTACATGCAAATTCACAGCAAGCAGCTTGCATGTAAATATTCTGCTTATTATTAAACTTCTACAGCTCATCAAAAGGCAGGATCCTAATTGGCTGCAAGATTGTCAACACCCTGCAATAGCCTGATTTGGAGCTGTACAAATGTTGTGCATCTGCATAACAAAAGGAAACAGAAGATTGTGAGAGTGTACACCTATTTTATACGTGTTTCTTCAAGGTCAAATGATCTTTTATTCCCTTCACAATCTACATATTCATAAAGGACTTTGTACATTTAATGAGTCAGAAGATTGAATGATTGCAGATTAAGAATAAACCCTACTGTTTTAATTAGTGTAAAAGTTACTTAGTCAATCAGATTAGACTTCCAAATTCAAACTAGCTAACATTGTGGTATAACAATGCAACACACACATACACTCCTTCTTCCCCAGTTGACATCTTATAAGCAAACACTGGGGCTTGGGCAGAAAAGCCATGAGTTCCAGGACTATTGCAACTTTTGCAGAGACGCTTCCCAGGCAAATCTCATGGTGGAAGAACAAAAAGCAGGGAATGGTATCACAATACATATCACAGTAAGGCATTGACCACAATGGTGGTAGGCTTTCACCAGTCTCCTCCTCAGAAGATGAAGAATTTTAATAATTACAGGGTGCTCATGTAAGAGGTTTCTGAGTCCTAGAAGTGGATACAAAGAGTTGTAGGACATGACCCTTTCCATCAAGGATCTTGCCGTTTCCTGTGGGAGGTGCAGATCTACACATCCAAAGTAGCGTTTGGAGCAAGGCCCTCACATCAGGTCCATGGACTCCTGAAGTAGTTTCAAAATGTGGTTCTGGAACCTGCACCCAAATGACCTGGAACACTCATCACCCTGTAGACTCCCTTGTCTCACCCCAAACCAAATGGTAAGGCCTAGAGACTCGTTTTGAATAAGTCCCCGGGGATTCTGATGCTCATTAATGTTTGGGAATCATTGGCTTAAAGGGTCCATGGCTATTTCACACCATCTACAAACCACAGACATTGTAGCTAAAATTGTATTTTGTTGTGCATGATTTCTACCGGGTTCTCAAAAGTGTTCATGCCCCACTCCATTAAAAGCATCCAAGACCCCAAATGCTATTCCTGGAATAGAGGAGCAACAAGAAAAACCAGAATTTTCTCCAGCAGTGGTCACTGATCACTGTAAACTGCTAGCTGTAGTTGAGTTGACCTGTTCCACCCTCACAATCCCCAACCTGGTCATATCTACCACTGGCACTACTGGGCCAATCCAGCGCCTCTGGACTCCTTGCCCGCTGCTTCACTGAACATGATATCCTCCTCCACCGATTGACCCCTCTGGATCAGGGATCCAAAGTAAATCAGTAAAAGTTCTCAGGTGGTCTATGAGATTGTTATTGACAAAGTTGTGAAAGTAGAGTGCCAGGACTTCCTTCCTAGTCTGTCATAATCTGGAAGCTCTGCTGAAACCTGTCTACCACAGATGGCCCTCTCGGTATTTGAAATACTGGTGCCATAGCTTCCAGTATTGCAGCAACACATAAGCCACCACAGTATGACAAATTGTCCCCGTATAATCCAGGGCAAATCCTGTAGCCTACAAGGTGGAGACATTACCCTCGCAGTGAGATGCTGGCAGCTTTTTCATTCCAGCCCCAGTGGTACAAGGATATGATGACTTGGAAAAGAGTACTTCTCCACAGAAGAGAGCTTCTGTTGGTCCACAGAGTTAAGGGTACCCAATCTAGATGGGAGGGCTGCAGTGGGGGTGGGGTGCAAGCAGGTGGCAGGAGTGCATATGATTATGGAATAACTTGTTAAACATGCTCAATCATATCAGCTCCCCCTTCATTTTTCACGTGGAATTGGGTGCTTAGTCCCATGTGCACCTGGAGTCACTGGCGCACCTTCTTTGGCAGGAGTGCCTGCCCCACCCAAGAGGATGCAGTCCTCTCCCGACCTTCTGGCATAATTGCTAATGAGATCACGTCTGCCTGCTGGGAAAAGGCAATTATCCCATGTGCAGGGTTATTACTCTTCTCCAGAGACAGTCAGCTGGCCCAGCTGTCTGCCTCCCCAGGCCATACACACCTGGCAGGACCAGGACAGCTGCTAGGAGCCCCTTGGTAGCTGGATTCTTAGCAGACATGACTTATAGCAGGCCTAACTGGAGGGAAATGGTTTGGAAGGAGGAATAGGTCCAGTGCTCATGAACCCAGTCCACCCAGAGGTCCATAGTTCCATTCAGCTTGGGGGTGACAGAGATTCTGCAGGCCCTGAGATAGGACAGAGCTCCTGTTTGGGGGTGAAAGTTGTCATCCTCATCTCTTGGTCAGGGTCCTCAGAGGCAGTGAAGGATCACAATACACTCTGTACCTGGCTGCCCCTGGGTTTGATCTGAAGGCCTTCCAATTGAATTCAGAGGTGCAGATCTTCCGTCTGGCATGGACTCCAATTGCCAGACTCTCCCCAGCAACCCTAACAAGGCAGAGAGTCTTCAAAATGAGTAATCTCCATCCATACTCCCAGGCCTTCCTCCACGAGGTCTTCAGGTTTGCCAGCAGGTGGTAGCAGCGAGGGCAGGAGTGGTCTCAGAGTGTGTGGGACAGGCCAACCACCCAAAAAAGAGCTCATTATATCCAAAGGACTTGAAATCTCAGAAACATGAGACACTGCCTTTTCTCCCATGAACCTCTATCAAAGATGAAAGCTTTGGGGATTGCCAACTTCCTCCTCTCCCCCTGCATACTTGTACTGGCTGTGCTGTTCAGCCCTGGTAGGCTGTTGAGGGTCCACTGAATGGGTACCCTCGCCCCGTGAGGTCCCTCACACTGTGCCGAGCATCTGTCCTATGGCTCTGATCTGTGTGAAAGCCCAAAGCCCTCACACTTCCTTCAAATTTGGAGGAGAAAGAAGAGAGAGGCATGCCTATATCCATGTCACAGTCTTCAAGATTAAAGAATAAAGCAAGACAGGCTAGTTTTGAAGTTCATGCTTTTAATACTCTTAAACAAAAACTCAAAGGAAACAGAAAATTTTAAAAATCATTAATATCAAATGAAAGTACAGTTTTGTTGATGATAATTTTTAAATGGCTGCAGAAGTGTATCCACCAAGACTTACCAGAAATTGAACTCACATTCAGACTTGGATAGCAGGGCTTGGATAGCCACCTAGACTTGCTATTAGCAACTTTGGCAAAGTTCACACTCTTGCTCTGTCTGTATCTGGTTTACCACTGCTAATGTTCAGTTCTTGGGACATGAACCCCTGGCTTACTGCCTGGCCTGACACTTCAGATTCCTTAGACTCGTGAGTCAATAGCTTGGCTTGGTGTAAATGAAGAAAATCCAGACTTGGGACTTGCCATCCTCCATGAGTTCTGTGAGACATTGCCTCAGATTGAAGAGCCCTGGAATATGACAGAGAAGTTGTGGCTGACATCAATGGTAATGGAGCAGTGACCCAACAGAATGATCAAACTATAGAACAATATCATTGATATCACATACAAATGAAGTTTTGTTGAAGATCCTTTTACAATGGCTACAGCCGTCCATTGACAGGGAGCTGCCAGATATTCAGGATGAATTCAAAAGAGGATATGGAGCAAGGAGTATCATTGCTGATGTCAGAAGGATTTTGGCTGAAAGCAGAGGATACCAGAAATATATTTACTTGTGTTTTCTTGACTATGTAAAGCTGTTTGACTGGTGGGACATAATAAACCGTGGATAACCTTGAGATGAGTAGGAATTCCAGAACATTTTGTTGTTCTTATTTGGAACTTGCCCATAGATCAACAGGCAGCTGTGCAAGCAGAACAAAGGAGTCTTGCATGGTTTAAAATCAGGAAAGGTGTGTATCAGGGTTGTATCCTCTCACCATACTTGTTCAATCTATTTCCTGTGCAAATCATCAGAGAAGACTGTGGCATCAGGGTTGAAGGAAAGCTTAGAACAACCCTGAATATGCAGATGACACGGCTTTGTTTGCTATAAATGAAGAGGATTTGAAGCCCTTGCTAATGAAGATCAAGAGTTTCAGGGTTTGGGAAGAGTGCAGACTCAATGTCAAGAAGACCCAAATCCTCACAATTGGACCGATATGGAGCATGATGATAAATGTAGAAAGGGTTGAAGTTGTCAAGGATTTTGTCTTGTTTGGATCCACAATCAATACTCATGGAAGCATGAGTCAAGATATCAAAAGACAAGTTAGGTGAGTTTAATCTGCACAAAACCACTTTAGAGTACTAAAAAGCAAGGATGTTGCTTTGAAGACAATGTTACTTTGTGCATGACCCAAGCCAGGGTCTTTTCAATGAATCCATATGTAAGTGAAAGTTGGACATTGAATAAAGAAGACTGGATAAGGATTTATGCATTTGGATTGTATGTTAGAGCACAATAAAAGTACCATGGACTACAACAAGGAAAAACGAATCGATCTTAGAAGAAGTCTAGCCAGAGTGCTCCTTAGAGACAGGATGGCAAGAGTTTGTTTCACAGATTTTGGACATGTTGTAAAGAGAGACTAGTCCTGGAGAGGGACATCATGCTTGGTAAACTGGAAGAGCAATGAAAAAGAGGAAGACTTTTGTGGGGCATTCCTGTGGATCTGTGAGAAAGGTGTAGAAAGCACAGGATGCTGAAAGTGCTGGTCTTGAAGCTGCTGGGTACCCACACCCTTATATACCTTGAACCCACACTTCCAAGACTCCAGAATATTCCCATCTTGAGTCAGGCAGAAGCTGCTGGATATCCCATGTTTCCATGACTCTTGGAAAGAACTCCAGTCTTGAGACAATAAGACCCCCAAGCCAGATCACCTGATATCCTCCTGCTTTAAACGTCTGAGACACAGCCTATCATAGTGCTTCTAGCTTCCCCGTAGTAACAGCTAAACTCCTGTAATACTATTGGATGATGGTGTCCTACAATGCAATTGGATAGTTGGTCCTGTAGAATGATTGGACAAAATAGTCTTATAAGACAGTTGGACAGCTGGCTCAGCCAGCTTTACTCATTTCCATTACTCAGCCAGAAATACCTCCTTTACATAGCCCACATGTTATGACATTTTGTCAAGTGAAAAGGTGGAGTGGTGAGTGTTGTGTAGCAGGTGGGATTCCCATTGTAGGTGAGCATGAATAAATTCCCTTATTCGTGCAAACCCATGTCCTTATAAGGATATGTTTGGAAACCAGGAAATATGTGAAAGAAATGATCTTGTATATAGGTTTCTTATATAAGCCTGCAAAAGTTGTAATAAAGTTCGATCTGTGCTATCAAGCTGGGTCTCTGGAATCTGTGTGCACAACTGAATTCTACTCCATTGCCCTCCCTTCCGTACAAGCCAGACCTGTTCCCACAGGCCTTCAGTGAGATGGACTGGACCAGTAGCTGCAATGGGATCAGGCATAGGGACGATTGGGAGGATGACACAGGACTGCACAGTGCTCTGGACACATGTGTTGGAACTGACTTGATGGCACCTAACAACATTGGATTTTGGAAAAGCCGAACATTCAAGACATCTTTAACTTCTACCTCCCTGAAATCAGGGAATCTTGGTAGCGTGGTGGTGATGCCTTGGGCTGCTCCAGGCAAGGTCTGCAGTCTGAGACCACCAAGAGAAGGATGAGCCTTTTCACTCTCACAAAGATGCACGGTCTCAGCAATGCACACGAGCGGTTCTGCCCTGTCCCGCGCGGTTGCTGTGGGTCAGATCGACTCAGCGGCAATGACTTTGGTTTGGGGTTCAATGGAGACAGCCTTGCATTGATTCTCAGAAAATAAGCTGTCTTTTCAGATATTATGCTTGGTAAAGTAGAAGGTCAGTGTAAAAGAGGAAGCTCCTCAACCAAGTGAATTGACACCATGGCTGGAACAATGGGCTCGAACACAATAGCACATTGCATTTCTCTCTGTGAAGATTTATAGTCCCTGAAGCCCCACACAAGTGAGCACACACCAGACAGCTCCTAACAACAAACAAACAAGACTGGAATTGCCAAGGCCATTCCACATAGCCTTCCACCATGAGTTTTTTGTCACACAGAAACACATAAGAATGCACATTTTTCCACATCTTGAAAGTCAATCTTTGAATGAATTTTTTCCTCGACATCTGTGTGTTGGGTTTTGATCCACATGGTTGGTAGTTCAAAACCATCAGTGGCTTTACAGGACTGGGATTTTTTGCTCCCGTAAAGAGCTATCATTTCAGAAACCCACATCGACTCAACGGCAGTGAGAGGGAGGCCTCCCTCAATAGAATTCTAACTAGCTGTTGAGGGAGCCTCCTTCAATAGAATTCTAACTAGCTGTTGAAGGGGATGAAGTCAATGCCTACCTTCCCATTAGGGGGAGAGAATGGATACCTAGGACATGTTGTATGGGCTCTATAAATGAGGTAGAGTGAGGAAGAAGACCATGTTTACCTCCTATTTTCTCCTTTCCTGTGTTTCAGTGATTCTCAAACATGACGACTCAAACTCATTGCCTTTGAATAGACTCCAACTCACCATGACCCTCTTGGACTGTGTAGATGTGCCCCGGTGGGACTCCAAGGCTATACATGCCTCCTCTTTCTCCCTCCGAGTGCTTTCAAATGGATGGCTTCTGCACTTGGTCCCAGCCCAATTTGTATCCACTACACCACCAGGGTTCCTTTAAAGCTGACCATTCTCTAGAAAAAGACATCATGTTTGGAGCTTAGTGACAATGAGGGAAAACACTCACTGATGTGGAATGATCCAATGGTCACAATATTGGGCTCGAACAGAACAATGATCATGAAGATGGCAGGGGACCAGTAACATTTTCTGCATGAGGTTGTCATGGTTCGAACCAATGCCACAGCTATTTCACAACAGCAACAAAACTCTCTCCTGCATCCTGCATCCCTGAGAGCCTCAGTCAAATAGAATGTGAGGTTCGCTGCTGGGACTTGCAATTCTAGAGGTCTGGGCCACATTTTTAACTCATTCCTAGTGATACGGATACTACTGGTCCAAGGAGGCCACTTTGAGAGCCACTGCTGCACTGCTTGAATTTTACTATCATGTGCAGAAAAATGGCCTATCATTTATATCATGTGTAACAAAGAGTCACAAACCCTGGGCAAGGGCTGGCCTATCCCTCTTTGCTTGGAGTCCCCCTTGTGATTGTCAGTCAGGAAACCACTCCCTGGGCCAAACTCTAGGCCCGCCTGCTTTAGTCTACACAACCCCCTCTCCAGAAGTGAGAACACCTCAGTCAACGGAAGAACAAGTTGCAGCCCAGCAAAGCTCCCACCCACTGAAAGACAATGTCCAGATCCCGCCTCTGGAGTGTTCTCCTCTCTGACACCAAAGCTCTGAATCCCTTTCATCTTGAACAGCTGCTTTCGAGTTTGTAAATCAGTACACAACAGTCCACTCCTCCACCCCCGGTGAGAGAGGAACGCAGAAATAGAATGATCTGCACCTGTCCCTGTGGAAAGGTTACAACTTGTCTACCCCCTGGGACTCTGCACACCCACAGACTCAGCTTTATAAAACCAAGAGCAAACCCGCATGTGAGGTAGAAAGGTGCACGGGAGGAAAGCCCTCATTTAAAGAGGAAGATGGGGGTGATCACTCAGAAGTCTTGTACTGTTGAATGAACTTTTCTGGAGTCCTAGAACAGGCTCTGTTCCTGACCATGAGTCAGATCCCCTGCCCAGAGGTTCCAGTGTATTCTGACTTCCCAGATGGTGAGAATCTGGTCTTGTCTACAGTCCCTCCCTTCCTGCCCCTCCTGGACGCTGGTGGTCACCATGGAGACACACCAGGGACCCTTGAGGCATTTTGTAGCAGAGCCTCAGACCACACACTTCCTGAGTGAAGTTTGCAGCAGAACTGTCAGTGCTGTGGCCACCCCCTCAGGCATGCCTGATAGCCATGCAGGAACATGTCCTCCCAGGTGCCCTCTCCACCCCACCCCACCCCCCAGTGCCTCTATGCTCCCCACTGATAGGACCCTGTTTCCCTTTCCTGATCCTCTCCTGTCTCCCTCCACTTCTGTGTTCAAAGGGGGAAGAAAGCATTTTGATTATGAAGCAGTTCCAGGGCACTTTAGGTTTGCCAAGCGCTGGGTCTTTTGTTTGCCTTCCCCCTCAGCCTCTTCATGAGTGGAGGTAACAGTATTATCTCCTCTTTTCAGGAGAAATGCTGACAGAGAGAGAGAGAGAGAGAGAGAGAGAGAGAGAGAGAGAGAGAGAGAGAGAGAGAGAGAGACCTCGTGCCTGACCTTCAAATAGAGCCCAGCGGAGGCTGCCTCCCACCAACCCCTCCAACCTCCAAAGCAGGTTCTGGGGGAGACCTCCACCCCTGAAGAGAGACTGTTGGCTGGGGGCCAGGAATTCTGGAAGGGGATGTCAGAACCTTTGGTAACAACTGAGGTGAGGAGGATGTGAGGAAAATCCCACGTGTGCTCAGAGGAGACACTGAGGCGCAGGAGCCAGGGTTTAATCCTAATCTCGTCTCCCCTCGTCAATAGTGTACACACTCTCTTCTTCACCTGGTCACAGGAGATGGTCGAGGTGGGCATGGAGCCAAGACTCTCAGGGGCAATGGCCAGTGTCCCTTTTCACCCAGTTGGTTGGGATGAACCGATTCTCAGCCAGTATGCTTTCTCCCCAGTGACTCAGCCCCTGATTATGATCCATGCTATGTCTGAGACTGGGGCTGGTAGGAGGAGTGGGAGCCCCTAGTTGACTGGTGGCCCTATTGTGGAGCACAGAAGGAGTGGGGAAGGCTGGGAGGATGTGTCAGAGCACCCTACACCAGCCCCAGCCCCCCAAAACCGCCTGCTCCAAGTTGGCCTCCTCCTCCTTGCAGCCTGTCCTTGTTCAGAGCAGCATGTGGCCCCGTGCCCAGCCCCCCAGGCAGCTCGGCTTGCATGTGGCAGTGCTGAGACCCTTGGGGACCTGTGCTGGCAGACACAGCTACAGCCCTGTCTCCAGGCTGCTTCCTGCCACTTCCTGTTTGATTGCAGAAGCAGGTTTGGAGAGGGCAGCCATCCGGTGACTCTGAGGACAGACATCTCATGCTCAGGAGGCCAGAGCCAGAGGTTCAAAGGGACCCGACTCTTCATACTTCCGCAAATGGGTCGCCCTGCGGTGTCTACTTCTGGCCTCCTCAGATGAGAAAACTAAACTCTTCTCTTTGTAATGCTCGTAGTCAGGGACAGCAGAGCAGGCTGACATGACAAAGGCCAGGAAGGCCGTCAAAAGGAGGAGCTCTGTGGCTGTGCCACCAGCATTCAGAGCTGCCTCTCCCCCTGCCACCTACCTCAAAGCCTGACTCTGACCACAGTACCACATGGCCACAGGGGCTGAGAATTGTACCCACCCACTTTGGGTCTCATGTTTCCTCCAGAATTTTCCCCTCCTCTGCCAGGCACTCTAGCTATTTCCACTCACCCGCCAATGCCAGTCCAGCTGTGCCCTCCTTCTTCTTGCCCTCTGCAAAGGTCTGTTTTGACCATCTTTTTGGTGGTCTCGGGACAGCTGTGAGGGGGCCAGGGAAGTTGCTGCTGTTCTCATATCACACATCACCGATGGATGGAGTGGCCTCAGGCAGGTGGCTACTGAATGGTGCAGAGGGAACTAGGAGCACCTGCTTCAGAGGGTGGTCCTCAAACACACATCAGAATTCTCACGGAAAGGACCCCACTGCCCTCTTTCAGGAGTCTGAGGGCTGGATGCTAACTGAAAATTTGAAGAGTCAAGCCTACTTTGAGGTTTATTGGAAGAATGACCAGTTGACGACGCTCCTTCTTAAAAGACAGCCATTGATTTTTATGGCGCACGGCTCACATGGAGTCTCCATGAGTCAGATAACTTGACATGACCCTCTTATCACTCCAATGGGAGCTCCATATTCCTATAACCACTAATCCAGGGAAACCGACTTGGGACTGCTCTGGAAGCAGGGCTCCAATTGCCCAGGACCATCAAAAGTGCGCCTCCTCCCGGAGCTGGCTGCTCCCGGACCTCCCTCGGCGCTTGCGGAGCCTGGCACAGGCAGCCCCGCTCAGGGGGAGCACATGGCCTCCCTCCTCTGCCACTCCACGCTGCTGACTATCCCTCCTCCACAAGGAGATAAACTGGCGAGAGGAATTTGCTTTCTCTGGCAGCACACTCTCTGTGCAGTACAAGGGAGTCACTGGTGCTGGTTCCCCACCCCACCCCCAGGTCTGCAGGCATCTCCCTCTGCAAGCACTTCTGACCTGAAGCATACGTCCAGAGTGCTCCGCCTCATGATTTGGGCCCTGCTGCCACCACATTCTTTCTGTGACATTTGGCTTTATCAGGTGAGGGGCAGGCAGGGATCTTATCAGAGGGTATTCTGTTTGGGGGGGAAGGGGGCAGGCTCACAGAGCACATCCTGTCCAGCAACGAGAGGGACGTGGGCAAGGGGTGCAGGAGAGAAGGCCTCTAACTCACAGGAGGAACAGGGATCTTGCCAGGTCTGAAGTAGTGGGGAGAAGAATGCCTCCTACATTTCTCTCTCCACTCCGGCCTCTCCCTGAACTCCTAGCTCATAAATCCACTGGTCTCCTCACCAGCTTCCCTGGGTTGGTCTCAGCCTGCAGGCGCCACCCCCATCCCCCAACCCAACCCCTTCACCGCCCAGCAGGCCCCGGCTCCTGACTCCTCTGATGCTCTCTCATCTTCCATCTCCAAGTTTCCATCTGTTGTTGCAGTGTGGCACGCCTGAGTTTCAATCATTGACTGTGACAAAGCCTGGGCCCTGCCCAGCCCCTGTGGGCATGTTGAGAAGACCTCCCACTCTCTGCTGTCTCCCCTACAGCAGAAAAAAGACTCTGCGGTCAGCAGGCTTGTCTGGGAGGGGAGTGTCACCATCCACCTACCGGACATCCACCCGGACATAGGGGACCTCTGGGACTCCACAGAGCCTGCGCAGGGGACCCATCCTATCTATGGGGCCCCTGGAGTCTCTGAAGATCTTGAGCAGAGATATCCACCTCTCAGGCTTGCACTTGGACAGGGTTTGGGAAGTCCTCCAGAGAGGACCCTGAAGAATGACTGCTCTGGAGAAGCTGCCAGGGCCAGGCGGCACCCTTCCTACAGGAGAGGCCAGAGCTCCAGGGGCCTCGGTTGGGCTGGGCTCCCCGACAGCTAAGCAGACTGGCCACATGTCACAGAGTGATGGAGACTTCATTTCTGTAACAAAGTCAGACCTTGCCTTTCATGAGGTCACTGGATGAAGGGGGTGTGACAGAGAGAAGGAAGTGTGTAGAGGGGTCCCTTAACAGCAGCTGAACACCAAAAGCTGCCATAAAGTGGGATCGCTTGCGTCTGCCGTTAATTTCGTGTTGGACCCAGGGGGTGATGGGAAGGGATTGGTCCCCATGGGCAGAACACTGCTTTGCGATGCATGCATTAACAGAGATCCTGAAGGTGTCAAGAGCTGCATGTGAGGCACTTGTTTCCAAACGTGAGATGCACACGCAGGTGGGAATGGTTGTGGGGAAAGCAGGAAAAATGCTTTTCAGAAAATGTCTGTAGAGTAAGTCACCATTCTTTAAAGATCAGAACATTTCATTTAAATTGTCTTATGGCAGGTAGAAAGCAATATTTTTCATCGGAACTATTTTCAAGTATGCAATTCAGTGGCATTAGTTACATTCACTATGTGTACTGCCTTTTCTAAGTGGTTTTGTTTATTTGTTAATCACCCAAGCAGGCACTTGGTATCTGTTCAATAATAACTCCCTCTCTCCCCTCCCCAAGCTCCTAGTAGCCATTAATAAGCATCAACCTCTGGATTTTCCAGTTCTATTTCATGTAAGTGGGATTATACAGTTTTTCCTTTGGTTTCTGCCTGATTTCACTCAGCAGAATGCCTCCAAGTTTCATCATGTCACAGCGTAGATCAGACAAGCTCAAGCCATGCTTGCACTGTCTTCCTCCTTCTCCCCTAGCAGCAACTTCACCTGTCCCACTTTTCAAATGTACCACCATGTTATAAGGCAGGGGTCCTCAAATTTTTTAAATAGGGGGCCAGTTCACGGTCCCTCAGACTGTTGGAGGCCTGGACTATAGTCCAGCTGAGTCAGCTGCTATGCAGGACAGGCAGCATGGCAAAAACACTCGGCAGGCCGGATAAATAGCCTCAGGGGGCCGCATAGTTTGAGGACCCTTGCTACAAGAGCTCAGGTAAACAGAAGTACTCCTCAAAGGTGTGATCTTGGGCATTTTGGGACAGGTACTTCACATAATTGATGTGTGTCTCAAAAATTATGGCTTCATTCTGTTACAACTCAAACGCTGTATTAAATGCACCAAAATGGCCAGTATTTTAAAACAATTCTTTACTTTGATTCATATCCAGTGAGGTATTTAGATGTGGAAGGGAGCTCAAACATTTTCTCTGGTTTCCAAATGCCCTCACTCTCTCTTTTCCAATGAAATTCTACCCAGCAAGGGAGTACATAAGACCGAGAAGGAAAGGGGACTCAGAGTCACACTTGCCTGACACCCCATGCATCGGCTTAGCCCCCACCAAGCCCCAGGGCCCCATGGAACCTCCAGTTGTGCACCCTTGTTTTCAGTACGGTTTCATTTCCATGACTCTTGATCCTTCCACTTGGACACAATTGTTCGGTGAGTCTCCATTTAAGGCAGCAATTGAAAAAAAGAAAACAATCTATGTTCCTCCGTATGGTGTGAATTAAGCCTTGGGCTGCTAACCACAAGATTCACAGTCCAAAATCATCAGCACTCATTGGGAGAAAGATAAAGCTGTCTGCTCCATAAAGATTTCAAGGCTCAGAAACCCTGAGGTCTGTTCTACTCCATCCTATCGGGATGCTAGTTTTCAGAATCAACTTGATGGCGGTGGTTTGGTTTGGGTTTTGATCCCTATGCTGTGCGAGGAGAGCATGTGAGAAGCCTGGACTTCCATCCCTACCATGCTGCAGTAATAAAGTATCTTCTTCCTCACAGGGGAAACTTGGAGGAACTGCGAAGCTTTTAGTTATAAGCCAATCACTAAATCATCACACCATCAGGGTTAACAATCTCCCAAATCTGGCAAAAATACACAAGCCTACATTTTCAAAAAGCCCAGAAGACCTCAACCAGGGTAAATGCAAAAAAGCTATAAACACACATATGACCAAAGATCAGAGAACTAAAGACATTGAAAACATATTGAAAGCAAAAAGAGAAATAACATCATATCAAAAGGAGAGAAAGAATTAAAAGACTGAAATTTTTACAGAAAACCAAATAGATTAAAAATGAAGTAGCATGCTTTCAAGTGTTTAAAAAAGAGATCTCAGAATTCTATATGCAATAAAAGTGTTCTTCAGGCATGAAGAGGAGGAAAAGACATTATCTCATGGTGGAAAACTAAGAGAATTTGCTGTCAGAGACCTACCATAAAATAATAGCTAAAAGAGGTTGTCTAAACAGAAATGATAAAATAAAGACTCTTAGAGTGAAAATATGAGTTGATATAATAAATGTTTCTTTTCTTTTTGAGTTTTCTAAATTATATTTGTCAGTCTGATGTGGTTCAAAGTATATGTACTAAGAGTAGATCTGGGTATTTAAGACAATTACATTATTGAATTGGTAAATATCAACACCAGTACACTATGAAAGGTTATATATTTTAAATGTCATACCTAGGACAGCCAATTATAAAGCTTACAAAAAGACTCCCCAAAACACTATAGATAAATAAAATAAAATTCTAAAAAAAATGTTCAAGTACTCATAGGAAGGCAGGAAAAAGAAAACAAAGAATTTGAAAAAGAGACCAAATGGTAAACAAATGAAAAAATGACAGACTAGAATCCTGTATCAATACTACATCAAATCAATTATATATACCAATTACTAGAGGGGTTGACAAAATATATTTTTTAAAATGTCTCAAGTACAAGACACTAACTTCAAAGATGATGGCTTAGGAAAGTTGAAAATAAAAGGTAGACCATTCAAACATTAGAAGAAAGCAGGAGTAAAAGTTAATAATAACAGTTCTGTGGAGCAAGAGCTCTCAGTTACTGCTTGTGGGAATGCAATAGCATAGCCACTTCTGAAAGCAGGATGTTTCTCACAAAGCTAAGCCCTGTGTGGTTATTACATAATCTGATGTCAATTTGGGACTTGAAAGGATTAAGAGTTGAAGGGGAGAAGTTTAATATGTCAATCAGATCATAGCCACTGAGACCTCTGTGTGGGCATGGCTTTCTCCTGAGAATGCTGGGAATTCTGATTATTCCTCCTTGGTGATGAGAGAGACTCTCAATTGACAAGACTGACTTCCTATGAGACATCTCTGAGGAGAAGCCACACAGACTCACCCTGATGCAGCCTTGGGTGCTGGAGTAGCCACACAGAGACCCTTACAGTACTGAGATGCTTCTACCACCACTGACTTCTCACCCACTGACTTGCAATCTTCCTACATTCAGCATTATTGTACATGTTTCGTGAGTCTGAATAGGACTTTATAGATTGGTGTTGACATATGGGCTGATATCAGACTTATGAACTTGATCTGGACTGAGCTGGGATGTTTTCTCAATATTCAACTACTCTTGTATATAAATCTCTTTCTTATATACACATGTGTCCCTGAATTTGTTTCACTAGTCTACCCAAACTAACACAGCAAATGCATTTCCAGTCATTTACCCTACTAATTTGCAAACTTATGTCCACACACATAGATGTTTATAGCAGTTTTATCTATAATGGTCCGAACCTGCAAGCAGCCAAAATTTTCTTTAAAAAGTGAATACATGTAAGCAAAGTGTACATCCATACAATGGACTCTCATTCAACAATAATGAGCTCTCAAGACACAAAGAGACATGGAGAAACTGAATGCATATTGCTCAGGGTAAGAAGTGAGTCTGAAAGGGTTGCCTGTTATGACTCAAACTACATGACACTCTGGGAAGAGTAAGACTATTAAAACAGAGCAGTAATTGCCTTGGCCTCGGGAGGAAGAGAGTAAAGGAGTTATTTCTGTTGTTGTTGTTGTTGTTGTTTTGGGCAAAAAAAGCGATTCTTTATTAATAGTATAATGCTTCCATATTAGAATGGTGAATTCATGGCATTATGATGAATACATGACTTTTTAACCTGTGCTAAAATCCACAGAACTTTACAGCATAAAGAATGAACATTGATGTAAGCAAATTAATACACTTACACAGAAGAAATTAGAGGATGCTAGGATAGAATTTAGCTCATGATGAAAGGACCTACTATTATTGCAAATGTATGAAATAACTTCACTGATGGGGGAACAGGCTGACATGTAATTTTGGAAATAAGTAGAGAATATGATAAAGGTGAGCAGAACTATGGATAGGCCCTGTCCCCTTGTTGATAACGTTGCTTTCCACAGAGTTAATAATTCTGAAGCAATTATATCTCTATACTATGATCAATTAAATAAGGAAATGATATATAATAGCTGTAATGGAATGGTATAAACAAGCAGTAAAGACTAGGATAATTCATGTAGTAAGAGATTAGAGTTGGAAATTTAGTGTGAACAAATGTGTAGCTTAATATAATACACAGAAAGATATATTTAGAATACTCACAGATATATCTGTCCAGATTAACATACACATATACCTTTCCTTTTTTTGTCATCTGAAAGGAACTAGAAGTGATAGCATCATCCATTAGCAATGAGCACACCTAACACCCATATCTGGGTTTCCAAAATCATTCCCATTTAAAGGAACCAGATGTCCTTTGGACATACAGCTGATTCTACAATTGGAGCAGAGAATATACAAGATGAATATGAAGTCTCTTGAGGAGCAAGAATTAAGGAAATATTAAAAATAAATTGTAATAATACACAAAGATAGAGTTTTACCTAAGGGACCCAGGAACAAATAGAAAGATCCCTAAAAGGATCTCAAAATGGTAACAATTTAAGCAGCACAATGAGGATCAAATATTGGGTTTTATTCCAACATATAAAATAAATATGAGTTCACATTGCTATATATGAATGATGAAATAAATTAGTGAGCAATAAGATAACCCTCTCATGTAGAAGAAGTTCAAATAATTTTTGTATATACTGCACCTTCAGGGAGGTTGAGTATAATGTTTCATTCTTTATAAGTAGGTTGTGAATAATGATTTAATTTCCAAATAGTACAGAAAGGAAAAGGTTATGTGTGATTTTACAGTGAAGAACCCTGACAAATACTACTTCAAATAAAAGAGATAGTAAAGGTTAGAATGATGCCTATGGTAATAGGCATGAATCACTGATAAGAGGTGATGAAGATGGGACTTCACCTCTATGTTATTCCTCTCAGTAACCCATAATCTAGGACTAATCTTGAGGAAAAGCCTGACACAGGCCCCCATATTCCTCAAAGCTATCAGAAACAAAAAAAATCTGAGAAAGTGTTACATCTGAGTGGGGTCTAAGGACATAGATGGATAAATACAGTGCGGAATCCTGAATGAGATCTTAGAACAGAAAAGGAGATTAGGTAAAAACTAAGCTAATAATAATTTATCCATCTTGATTCATTTCTTGAATCAAGAAATACATCATAGAATGTTAACAATAATTAGAACTGGTTGTGGTGTATATGGAACTTTTTCCTTTCTTCACAAACTATTAAACAAGAATTACTGTATATACTCATGCATACGCCAAGTTTTTTCAGCACACTTTTAATTCAGCTTTTGTGGTAAAATTAGGTGCCTCAGCTGATATTCAGGTTGGCTTATACTTAAGTATACATGATAAAAAGAAAAGAAGGCAAATCCATAATTATACTTGGATAATTCAATACCTCTGTGTTAGTCTGGGTGGACTAGAGAAACAAATTCATAGGCACCCATATGTGTATAGGAAAGAACTTTCTATAAAAAGCAATATTGCATTAAGAAAACATTCCAGCTCAGTCCAGAATCAACTCCATAAGTCCAATATTAACCCATATATCCAATAGTAGTCCATAGATTTCTCTTAGACACATGCCGTTATGCGATAATGTTGAATACAGGAAGATCACAGGCCAGAGGTGGAAAGACTTGTGGCAGTAGGAGCATCTCAGAGTTGGCAGAGATCTCCATGTGGCTGCCACAGCTCCTGGGCTCTGGCTGCATCAGCATGGCTTCACGTGGCTTGTCTCAGGAATGTCTCCTAGGGAGTGAGCGTGTGTCCCGCCTCCAGCGAGCTATTTATCTCCTTCATGCCTTCAAATGAGGTCATCAAGCTGTGACCTGATTGATAGGATACACTCCACCCCTTCACACTTAAGTCTCAAATTGACAACAGATGATGTAACCGCCTTACCTTTCCTCTTGGAGAAAGATAGAAACACAGCAAAGATAGAACCTAAGTGCCCAGTACTCATCGTCAGTTTGTTGATGGTTTATATCTTGCTGAGATGTGAGAACAATTGCAAAAGTTTTAAAAATGCCATCGGGGCTACTTTTGGTTAATGGGCTTCAGCAGAACTTCCAGATTAAAACAAATAAGAGAGAAGGACATGGTGATGCACTTATGTAAAAATTGGCCAGCCATAATACGTACCCTCATGAAGGGATCATTAAAAATATCAGTGCTACAGCAAAGTGTGATGAAAAGATACAGATGGAGCCCATCTCTCAGAAAGAATAGCATGTGGGGTCTTAAAAGTTTGTCTTAAAAAAAAAAAGCCACAATCTTAATGAGGACCCAGTCAAGTCCACATAGAAAAAGCACACCAACCTCTGTGATCCAAGGATTGTAAATAATAAAATCAAAGACCAAAGGAGGGAACAATATTAGAGGTTAACATTTGAACACCTGGGTTGTGGAAGACTATGATTGACAATGAAAACCCAAAATTCATCTGCCGCATCACAATAGAGCTTAAGCCTTCATTGAATTTTCTTGGATCATTGACCAGGAGTGTGCATTCCTTTGCCCTCAGAATGCACCAGAAAGTGAATTAATGCAGATAGGGTTAAATTAATTTTTTAAAATAAAGTAATGAAAAATTTAATAAATTAAAAAGAAAATAATTTTATTGGAGGCTTGTAGAACTCTCATTACAATTCATATATCCATCCCTTGTGTTAAGTACATTTGATGCCATCACTATTTGCAGAACATTTTCTTTCTACTTGAGCTCTTGGTATCAGTTCCTCATTCCACATACACACCCCACCTTCACCCACCCTCCCTCCCTCATGAACCCTTGATAATTTATATATTTTTTTCATGTCTTACACTGACCAATGATGCTCTTTATCCACTTTTCTCTTGTCCATCTTCCTGGAAGGGGGTTATAGGTTGATCATTGTGAACAGTTTCCCTTTTCTGCCCCCACCTTCCCCTTACCCTCCTGGTATGGCTACTCTCGGCAGCGGTCATAAGGGGTATATCTGACCTGGATCCCCTGTGTTTCCAGCGCTGATCTATACCAGTGTACATCCTTTGGTCTAGTCAGATTTCTAAGGTAGAATTAGGGACATGATAGTGAGGGTGAGGAAACATTAAAGAACTACAGGAAAGTTGTAGGTTTCATCAGTGCTATACTGCACCCTGACTGGCACATCTCCTCTATGTGACCCTTCTGTAAGGGGATGTCCAATTGTCCACAGATGGACTTTGGGTCTCCACTATGTGCTCCCCCTCACATTTATATGGTTCTATGTTCTTTTGAAGCCTGATACCTGATCCCATAAACACCTCATGATCAACACACAGGCTGGTGTTCTTCTATGTGGGCTTTGTTACTTTTCAGCCAGATAGCCATTTTTTTATCTTCAAGCCTTGAAGATCCCAGATGCTATGTCTTTTGATCGATGGGCACCATCAGCTTTCTTCACCACATTTGCTTATGCACTCATTTTGTCTTCAGTTATTGTGTCAAGAAGGTGAGCATCACAGAATGCCAAGTTATTAGAACAAAGTGTTCTTGCATTGAGGGAGTACTTGAATAGAGATTCAATGTCCATCTTCTACCTTAATAATAAACCTATATGTCCATAGATCTATTTCCTCATCACATAAAATATATATTTACATATGTACATGCCTGTATTTAGGCCTCTATAAATGTCCTTTGCCTCCTAGTTCTTTCTTCTATCTTCTTTTACTTTCCTCTTGTCCCACTATCATGTTCAGCCTTCATTTGGGTTTCATAATTCCTCTCAGTTACATTGCACTTGATCAAGCCCTACTAGATTTCCTACACACTCCTCTCCATGGATCACCTGTTATTCCCTTGTCCCTGGGTTCATTAACAACCACTTTTGTTCATCCTAAATTGAAATTTAACACCTTGTCATTTTTCCCGTCTTTGGACTCAATCTTAATTTGTTCCAGTTTTTTTTATTATTATTATTTTCTGCTTTCTTTTGGATTGGGGTTTTTCCTTGGTTCAGTCTACTATTGTTTTGGGGGTTGGTGTTGTATAAATTTTTTAATATGAAATTCAGGATAGGTAAAGCTATAGTGGTAACTATAACAATAATAATTCTTTTAGAGTTATGGCAGGAGAGATTTGGGGAAATGGGAGTTAATAACAATTATTAGCCCCCAAATGAAGAAAATGTTTTAAAATTTATTGTAGTGATAATTGCACAATATTTTATTTATTTACTTATTTCACAGTCTTTTAAAAATAATTAAACCACTGGCTGAGCCCCAGTGGCGTATTGGTTGAGTGCGGGACTGTGGCCCACAAGTTTGGCGGTTCAAATCCAGCAGCAGCTGTCCAGAAGCAAGGGTGGGTAGTTCCCACGACCACCAGAGGGCAGTAATGGCAAAAAAAATAATAATTAAACCAATGAGTTGGAGTGATCCATGAATTATATGTCAATAAAACTGTTTCAAAATATGAAGCAACAACGCTGTTAACTGAAAAAAAATAAGCTGACTGCAAATAGCTAATCTCAGTGATTTAAGAATGCTGATGATAAAAATAGAGCTGAACACTAATAAATTGCTAGCAGCACACCACATTCACCCTTCTCATTTTAAAGGTTACTCATACTCCTATTTTTATATTATAGTTTATTATGATATATACTCTAGTATAAACCAATCTGAATATCAGTTGAGGCACCTAATTTTACCACAAAAACTGCATTTAAAATGTGCTGAAAAACTCGACTTCTACATGAATATATAGGGTATCTTACTTTTATGTGTGCAATGTAAATGTTATCATGGCTGATTTAAATAGTGCTACATATGTGTATATATTCATTTAAGTGGTCATCCAGAAAGTTGTGGATAGCAGCACATTGTCTAATATAGTGGTGGAAGATGATTCCTGTAAGCTGGAAGACACTCAAAACACAATTGGGGAAGAACTGCCATCTCAAATTAGAGTCAGCCTTAATGATGTGAATAGAGTAAAGTTTTCAGGACTTTATTGCTGATGTGACACAACTTAAAATGAGGGGGAAAGTCAGCAAATATCTATTAATAATTGGAGCATGCAATGTATGAGTAAGAATCCATAAAAATCAAAGTTAACAAAAATGAAATGGAATGCTTGAAGATGGATATCCTAGACACTAGTGAACCAACAAATATTGGCCATCTCAAATCAGAAAATCATATGGTCGACTATTTCAGGATTGACATAATAAACAGGCATAGCTTCACATCCACTGTCAAAAGAACATTCCCAGAGCTATCCTAAAGTTTACGAAAGTTGGTGATAGATTAAAATCCATATACCTACAATGAAGACTAGACTATTATTCCAAGTTACACCATCAACTCTTAATGCCAAAGATGAAGAAAATGAAGGTTTTTACCAACCTTTGCAGTCTGAAGTTGATCAAATATGCAGGCAAGATGCACAATAATTACCGGTAATTGCAATAAGAAACAACGAAAGATGAATTTTGGTAAAAGGTGGCCTTGGCAATAGAAATTATGAAGGAGAGTGAATGGCAGAGTTTTGCAAGATCTGATGACCAAATTGTTGGAAACATTATTTTTAAGCAACATAAATAGGAAATTTATAACAAGCTTCATCAGGTGTGGAAAGAAATGAGAAGAAGTTCAATATCATGAGACAGAACAAGGTCAATAGACAATTGCTCATATGCAAATTTTAAGTTGAAGCTGAAGAAATTTAAAACAAAACCATGGAGCAAATGTAGGCTCTTGAGTATGTCTCACCTGACTTTAGAAACCATCTCAAGAACAGGTTTTTGACACAATGTATACTAACGGACAAAGTCCAGACAAGGTGTGGGGAAATATCAAAAATATCACATGTGGAAAAAAATCAATCTACTAAAAAGACAGTAAAAAATAAAATATCAAAATGTATGCAGGGTAGCTCCAAAAAACAAAAAAACAAATCACACACAGATAAAAAGCTCTGCTGTGCACATTTTTCCCACTAGGTGAGTATCAAGTAATTTGCTTTGAGTTTGTGCACTAAGTGGCATCACCGAGGAAGGTTCTCTCTGGTGACAGTGGGTTTTTTTTTTTTTTTTGTAAAAGCAGTTTCACTTGGACCTCATTCTTTGTGAGGGCTAATTTAAGAGAACAGCATGAGGCTGTGAAATTTTGTTTCCTGTTTGAGAAAATTGGCCCAGAAACCATTGTGATGTTGAATGCAGCTTCCAAGGACAGCATTATGGGGAAAACTCAAGCATATAAGTGTTTTTCTCATTTCACAAAAAGATGAAATGTCAAGCAACAACAAACATCATTCTGGGCATTCGTCAACTTCTCGAATGGACAAAAATGTTAACAAAATTCATGTAATTATGCTCAAAGACTGATGAAGGGTCATTGAAGAGATTGGGGGAAGTTATCTGAACTATTTTAGAACTAGGTTCAGCGAATTTTAACAGAAGATCTGGAAATGAGAAGGGTTGTTGAGAAATTTGTGCCTTGGGTTCTGATTGACCAAGACAAAGAACATCTACAGGAAACATGCCATGTGTGGCAGTCGTGTGCTTATGTTAATTTTATGATTGAAATGTAGAGGTGGAGTCTAGCCTGTTAATCTGGAGATGGCCATTGAGTAGCCAATGAGGCCTCTGTATGGGCATGGCTTTCTCCTGAGACTTCTGGGAAATCCCATGATATTTCCCTCGTGAAGATGAGAAGCTATCTTCCCCAGTTGTTGGGAGTTAATCTCAGAGACAATGAATCACGGACAAGACAAAATGGTAGCATCCAAGAAGCTGGAGGAGTCAACAGAGAGACCACATGGCTTTGCCCTGATGGAGCCAGACCTCTGAAACTGGGACGGCCACATGGAGACCTCTGCCAGCGATGAGTTGCTTCTGCTGTTGATGGACCCTGAGCCCTAGAAGTGAGAAGCCATGTGGAGACCCCTGACAGCGCCGGGATTCTGCACTCACTGACCTGTGACTTCATGAGTCGAAAGGAGACTTTATAGGCTGATTTCGAGCATATGGG
This sequence comes from Nesogale talazaci, assembly GCA_004026705.1. NCBI lineage: Eukaryota > Metazoa > Chordata > Mammalia > Afrosoricida > Tenrecidae > Nesogale > Nesogale talazaci. The sequence goes on along the minus strand of PVJH01006304.1, from coordinate 43,288 downwards.
TTAATAGCGGACTTATGACTTTGAACTGGACTGGGCTCAATGCCCTGCTCCTCTTGTATATAAACCTTTTCCTTATATCTATATTGTGTGTCTACGAAATTTGTTCCTCTAGCCTACCCAGACTGACACACCATGCTTTGAAAGAACAGTTCTAAAGGGACCCTGATTTTACTGGGTCATGACTTGTGACATGGCATGGTACTTTCTTTTTTTTTCTTTAATCTTTTTTTTTTTGAGGGATCATACAGCTCTTCTCACAATCCATACATCCATCCATTGTGTCCAACACATTTGAACATATATTGCCAACATCATTTTCAAAATATTTTCTTTCTATTTGAGCCCTTGGTATCAGCTTACTACCCCTCCCCCACCCTTGATCCCTCATGAACCCTTGATATTACATATTATACCATTTTCTATCTCCCTTCACTCACTTTCTGTTGTCTGTCCACAGGGAAGGGGTTAGATGTAGATCATTGTGACTGGTTACCCCTTTCTTCCCCCTACCTTTCCCTTACCCTCCTGGTATCACTACTCCCATTATTTAATCTGAGGAGTCTATCGTCCTGGATTCCGTGTTGCAAGTTCTTATCTGTACCAGTCAGTGTACATGCTCTGGTCCAGCCATATTTGTAAAGTAGAATCAGGGTCATGGCAGATGGGGTGGGAAAGAAAGCAATAAAGAATTAGAGGAAAGTTGTATGTGTCATCAATACTATACTGCACCCTGACTGGCTCCTCTCTTTCTTATAACTCTTCTGTAATGGGATGTCCAATTGTCTACAGATAGGCTTTGGTTTCCACTATGTGTTACCCCTCATTCACATTAATATGGTTTTTTTTTTTTTGTTCTGGGTCCTTGATTCCTGATACCTGATCCCATCAGTACTTTATGATCACACAGACTGGTGTGCTTCTTCCATGTGGTCTTTGTTGCTTTTCAAGTAAATGATCACTTGTTTATCTTCAAACCTTAATGATCCTAGATGCTGTATCTTTTGATACCTAATAGCTTTCTTCATCACATTTGCTTATGTACTGATTTTGTCTTCAGTTATTGTGTCAGGGAAGGTGAGCATCACAGAATGCTGGGTTATTAGAACAAAGTGTTCTTGCACTAAGGGAGTACTTGTGAGAGGCCCAATGTCCATTTGCTACCTGAATACTTAACATATATATTTCCCTATTGTTATATATTAAGATATTTACATATGTACATGCCTGTATTTAGAGCTGTGTAAGTGTCTTAGTTCTTTCCTCTATCTTCTTTTACTTTCCTCTTGTCCCATTACCATGTTCAGCCTTCATTCAGGTTTCAGTAATTCCTCTCAGCCCTTGATCAAGCCCCACCAGACATTGTATACTCTCTTTGCCATCAATTTTTTTTGCCATCAATTTAAAATAACTTGTTGTTTCCTTGTCTCTGGGTTTGTTGACTCTCCTCTTCCTTTTCCCTGCCTCCACCTCTCCCGTGTCCTCCATGGAACTGTTGGTCCCAGTGTTATTCTTGTGACCCTCAAAGCAAAAATCAATCACATCATTGTCACCGTGCCCCCCCCCCCCCCGCAAAGCTCATCAAGTGAAATCAAAGGTCAAAAGGATGCTCACTTGTTTTTTTTTATGTGAGGGAGATAGTACATTTGGAATTCATTCCACCAGGTCAGACTGTTAGGCATTCTATTTAGAGGATCAGAAAAGATTGTTTAACAGTGTGTGACAAAAAATATTCTGATTTGTAGCAGGGGGAAGACTAGCTTTCCCACCGTGACAATTCATGTGCTCACACAGCTATTCCAGTGTACCAGTTTGGGGCAGAAAACAGCATATTTCTTACTCACCCTGACCTTGCTCCACGCAACCATGAAACTCCTTTTTGTTTTCATGAATGGAGAGGGACTTGAAAGGACAGCAATTTGACTACACAGAAGAGATTTAAAAAAAAAAAAAAAGGAAGAAGGTGCTGTCAGCCACCCGAACAGATGAGTTTGAAAACTGTTTCCAAGAATGGAATCAAAGATTTGACAAATTTATTAAGTGAAATGGAAATACTTCGATGGTGTTAAGGTTGTTCTGTAAAAAGAAATGAATTAAATACATATTAGAAAAGACTGAAATTTTCTCTTGAGCATAGTAGTGAACGCTAAAAGAATAATTGGGAATATTAAAAGGCACCTTGAGAAGGCAAAGTAAAGTATTACGTGCAAAATATTAAAAATAAAAAGTCAAGGGTTGAGCCCCAGTGGTGTAAGTGGTTGAGTGTGGGACTGCGGCCCCCGGGCTTGGCAGTTCATATCCAGTGGCGGCTCTCAGGAGCAGTGCTGGGTGGCGCCCATCACCCCCAGAGGCAGTGATGTCCCACCAAAAAACAAACAAACAAAAAATAAATAAATAATAAAAAGTCAAAAAGCCAAAAGGGATGAGCAATTTCCATGTGTCTCAACTGAAAGAGCTGAAGGAAAACAATGTAAACATCAAGTTGGAGTACTGACAGATTGTATGTACAAAATACTGGAAGGTTCAGAGAACATCAAGAGAAAATGGGAGAAATACACAGCACTGTAGCAAAATGAATTTGTCTGCATTTAATCACTTCAGGACTTAGCATATAGTCAAGAACTGACTGTTTTAAAGGAAAACATCCAAGCTACACTGAAAGCATTGCTGAAAAAACAAAGCTGCAGAAATTGACAACTCCTAATTTAAATACTTCAACAAATGACAGAAATATTGAAAGTGCTCACTCATCCATCCCAAGAAATGTGGGAGACAGCTACCTAGCTACCAGCCTGGAACAGATACACAAATATAGGCATTTCATAGAAAAGTGATCAAATGATATGTGTATATTATCAGACGGTGACATTAATATCATATTATTAATTATACTGAAGATAATTTAAAAATTGTAACAGTAGTACATCAACAGGGAGCCTCCAAAAATTCAATCCAGATGCAGAAGAGGCTGTAGATTGAGAAATACAATTGGTGCTATCAGATGGACCTTCTCTGAAAAGCATCCCAGAAAGATATATCCAAACTCACTTCCATGAAGTCATTGCTCACTCATGGTGGCTCCATAGGTACAGGGTAGAACTGTCCCTGTAGCTTTCTGAATTATAACTCTTGAGAGGAGTAGAAAGTCTCAACTTTCTCCCTTGGAGATGCCAGTGGCTTAGAAAGGCTGAGCTTGTGGTCAGCAGACTAATGTACAACCCACTATGCCACTGGGGCTCCAGAAAGATATTGCCTGGGCTTTAATGACTATGCAAAGGTACGCAGCTCCATTGATCACAACAAATTATGGATAGTCCTGCAAAGAAAGGGAATTTCAGGACACGTCATTGCACTTAATGGTGAGTCCATTAAAGATCAAAAGTAGTCATTTGAACCTGAGACTATTGTGTTATATGAAGTCAGAGAAGTTATTCACAAGAATTGTATCCTTTCACTACATGATTCAGTCTATATACTGTGCAAATAATTTTAAATCTTGGCTACATGAAGAGTTTGACAATCAAGAAGTCTCATTAAGAACCTTAGATATTCAGATTGACACAGCTTTGCTTATTGAAAGTGAAGAGATTTTGAAGCATTTTCGGTAAAATGATCTGAGACTACATGCAGTCTGTAGGATGGATTACACCTTAGCATAAAGGAAACAATCAAAACAACAAAAATCCCTCACAAATGGACTGGTAAGCACAATCATGATAAATTCAGAAAAGATTTAAAGTGTCAAAGTTTTCATTTTACTGGAATTCACAATCAAAGACCATGGACAAGACAGTCGAGAAATCAAATGACATAATGCATTGGGCAAATTTGTTGCAAAAGACTTCTTTTAAGTGTTAAAGAATGAAGATGACACTTTAATGACTAATGTGCACCTAAACCAAGCATTGGCATTTTCAATTGCCTCATACATATGGAGAATCAGGACAATCAGCAAGGAAGAATCAAGAATTGATTCATTTGAACCTATTATATGGATTAAAAAGAAAAATATTGAATATACTGTGTTAGTCCAGGTAGATTTTCATCTTCACAAGGGAAATATCGTGAGATTTCACAGACATATCAGGAGAAAGCTATGCCCACACAGAGGCCTCATTGGCTACTCAATGGCTATCTCCAGATTAATAGGCTAGACTCCACCCCTACATTTCAATCATAAAATTAACATAAGCACATGACTGCCACAGACCACCCCTTGTTAATTTTATACTTTCACATAACTCTGTAACCATATGTAACCTTCAAATAAACAATAAAATCATATCTATACCTAACAGGGTGAAACTAAAATGCATACAATTCAGCATGTGGCACCATCACTTAAAAATAACATTCTATAAGTGAACAAAACAAAAGATATCCTGTGCCTTACAACTGTAGTTACAAAATATTTACATCTTGATCCTATAATCCTATGAATATATATTCCACCACCTATAAGAGTTTGCAAGTCAAACCACCTCATGCCTTCATTCCCCCATTTTGGGTATCTAATTTCTATATTGTCCACTTACACCAACCCAGTGTTCTGAGGAAACAATCATATCTTTCAACGTGAAGAATTTTCATTCCAGTTGGAAACTCATGAAGTGTGTATCCGTTAGCAAAGTCAAATCAGAACAGGCCATCCATAAAGTCAGCAGCGATATGCACCAGTTCACAGACTTAAAATGCTTCTCTATCTCTGGTCAAGTTCTGGTCAACTCAATGTGCACTGTTTCTCTTAGCCTTACCACAGTGGCCATTGGTTGCCTTCTCTTTAGACAAAGGTCCCAACAAATTCTCAACATGCCTAGCTCTCTCATGCTAGGTCATGAACTTCAGACCAGTAAACCCGCTCTCATCTTCTCTATTTTCTGTGAACTAAGTCCACGGGTGTCAGTGGCCAAAGTCAACCCAGCTGCTCTTTATTGTCACATTTCTCCTACTTTCACCGACAAGTATTAAATCTGGGTGGTCACCTAACAGGCATTTCAGCCTGCCACAGGTTTCCCTTAACATTCAGACCCAGAGAGGAGTTATCTTCATGATTCCACATTCCTTCCTTCTGAAGACAATCACTAGTCAGGATTTTCCAAGGAAATAGACTCTATCCTTCTTTATCAGTCAGTCTGACCTTCTATCAGACTACAAGTATCCTGAGTACTGTGAAAGACTGGGTGGGGCTACTTTCTTCAGAGAAGACTTTCCAGGTGTGGCCTAACCCCATTTAAGCACAAAGTGGGGTTAATCTCTTCGAAGATGTCTTTGACGCTAAGTCCTAAACCCTCCAGAGATCAATGCTTGGCTTGAGGTAACTGGATTTGCAAACTCTTTCCAGACTTTCCAAATAAACATTTCTATGCAACCTTATATTTACAATAACAGGCATAAAAAATCAGTATAAACAGCATCATCAGAAATCAAACTTATTTTTTACTTTTGCTCTTTTTTTTGTTTTATTTTTTTGGGGGGACATCACTGCCCTCTGGTGGTCATGGGCGCAACCCAGTGCTGCTCCTGAGAGCCACCACTGGATTTGAACTGGCAAGCCCGAGGGCCACAGTCCCTCACTAAAACACTTATGCCACCCACCAGAGTTCAGTCCCCAAACAATTCTTAAAACAGTCAAAGTCAATAGTTATTAAGCTTATCTATACCCTTATCTAAACTACTGTTTACACAAAAAACATTGAATTAGGTCTCTGAAGGCATCAAAACAGATCACTGCTTTCTGGTCAGGCATTCTGACCTTCTTAACCATTGTCCCATTTTATAAAGGAATAACCAAAGAGAGTATCCAAACAAAGTAATCGAAACTTTAACTTCCCACACTGTTTCCAGAAAATAACTCAGTAAACTGCAAGGACACGTCTGACTTCTGGCTAGCCAAAGAAGTAACAATACCACAAGGCACAAGTCAAACAAGCTTCTACTTTCCATCTTATGATTTGTACCTCTAGTACCCCACCCCTGAGGTACCATAATGTGTTAATCTGGGTAGCTTCTCATCTTCATGAGGGAAATACCATGAGATTTTCCAGAAATATCAGAAGAAAGCCAAGCCCACACAGAGGTCTCATTGGCTACTCAATGGCTATCTCCAGATTAACAGGCTAAACTCCACCCCTACATTTCAATCATAAAATTAACATAAGCACATGACTGCCACATATACCATGAACCCCACAAACAAAATTAAATTGGCAGAGAAAATTATGAGGAACAAAGGCAACAATAATATTTCAAAAACTCACACAGAGAGAATGAAAGCAGTGAATTCATACCAATCAATAAAAAAACTGAGTGTTGAGTGAATATACCAGTAAAAGGCAAAATGGATAAGAAAACAGGACCCACAAATATGCTGCTTAAATCCAAGGATGGAAGAAAAATATCAAGCTAATGGGAATCCAAAGAAAGAAAAAAAATGCAGGAGTGACAATATTATCCTCTGATAAAATAGACTTCAAAGAAAAAGCTACCATGAAAGCCAAAGAAGAGCATTAAATAATTATTAAAGGTATAATTGGAGACATAACCATAATAAATATATGCACCCAAATGAAAAGTTTTCAAAATACATTAATCAAGCTATTATAAAAACAACACTAGAATAATAGTAGGAGACTTCAAATATATCATGCTCAAGGAAGAAAAGAACTGGAAAGAAATTCAGTAAAGATATAGAAGGCTATAGAAGGCATCAATGAGCTAAAATTATATTATTATTAATGAGGAGAAGGACAGATTGGGGACCCAAAGCCCATCAATAGGTGAGCTGACATCCTTTTGTAGAGGGGTTACAAGGAGGAGATGAGCCAGTTAAGATACAAGGTAGGAGCTATGAAATATGCAACCTTCCTCTTGTTTCCATGCTGCCTCCTACCCACTATCATGACCCCAGTTCTACCACATAAATCCAGCTAGACCAGGAGATGTACAGTGAAGTTGGAAACATGGGAAACTTAGGATAGATGATCCATCAAGACTAGTAATAGGAGTGGTAATACCAGGGGGGTGGAGGGATGGAGGAATAGAAAGGAAGAACCAACTTCAGGGATCTACACGCAGCCTCCCCTCCGGGACACAGACAACAGGGAAGTGAGTGTTGGGACACATTGTACAGTGTACAAGGTGAAAAAAATAATTTGTAAATTACTAAGGGTTCAAGGGGAAGGGGGGGAGGAAGGGTAATATAGGGAGCTGATAATGGGGGCCTGGAGGGAGGGAGGATGTTTTGAGAGTGATGATGGCAATGGGTGTGTAAATGTGGCCTGCATACAACTGATGTTGTTAGGGATTGTGATGGGAGTTGTATGGGCCCCCAATATAATGATTCATTATAAAAAGGGGGGAGGAGGGGAAAGGGGAGGTTGTTTTGTTTTTTTTTTAAAGAGGAGCTTGTACCAAAGGCTCAAGTGGAAAATGTTTGGAAATGTTTGTGGTAACATGTGTGCAAACGTGCTTGATACAAATGATGTACTGAATGTTGTAGTAGCTGTAAGAGCCCCATTTTTTAAAAAAAGATATAGAAGGCAAAAACAACACAATTAATTAACTTGATCTTAGAACCACTCCACCCAGTGACAGCGCAACATATATTCTTTTCCAGAACATATGGAATATTTTCCATAGTGGACCATAAAATGGACATCCTTGATTCTAAAACATTAAGCTATTACTAGCCATTTTCTCAGACCAAAACACCGTAAAATTAGAACTCAACAATATAAAGTTCTAGGGGAAAAATACATGGAAATTGAGCAAAACTTACTTAAGGAAAGCTGCCTAGCCTAGTGAAGAGCTGGGCCAGTGTCAATGAACCACACATCATCCACCCAGATAAGTATAGTATAGATTATTTGGCCAAAGGGCACCTCATAACAGCAGGGATCAAATGGTCAGGAGAAGGGCCAGTTGTCTACTGAGTGGTAGCCATGTGGAACTCAGGTGAGGTTCCTAGAGGGGGAGGCGACCCTGTCAGAGGAGTGAGACTTACTAATGGGAAGAGGCAGTACCAGAGAGGGGAGAGGGAATGATCAAGAGGGGCATATAGAGGGATGGGAGAAGATAAAAGGGAAATGATGTCAAGAAGTCCGAGAACATAGGTAGTTATATTCCTATTGTGGGGAGAGGAGGGATGACTGACCTCCAGGTGGAGGGAGGAGAGACTGAATATGTTCTTGGGATATTAGGTATGGAGGATCTTTAGTGGTGTGCAATGGGAGGGCAGAATTGACTTGGGCTTCCAGGGGTAGCACAGGAACCTGGGCCCAGTACCACAGAGCACTGGGACACTGAATCCTGAATCTTTGGAGTGCAAGTTATGCTCCAGAGATGACTGCATTGGTGAGACCCCAAATGGGAATAACACTAGGTGGACTGGTCTCTATTATGGAAACACTTGTAACTTCAGGACTTAAGCCAGAAAATACAGTGTCTGAGGTAGAAGAAGGCGACAGTACCAATAGTGGTGACCAAACAAGGTCTTGTTACATGATGCCCTGCATGCTGTATTAAGATACGTATGATCCCGACAGTCCTGTGAGGGTCATTCTGTTATAGTCTGCTTATGCTGTCTTACACTAGGGCATACCTCAGAGGTGTGTTGCCATTGGGGATAACCCTCTTGAAGCTGTGGTATTTGTTTTCTTATTTTTTAGTAAATGATGCCCAGGGATGTTGAGCCAACAGGGAAAGAAAATACAAGGGATTGGAGGAAGGGGCATATAGAGGGATGGAGCAGATCAAAGGGAAATGATGTCAAGAAGTCCGAGAAGGAAAAGTATGTTTTAGAAAACATGTACAATTATGGAAGAAATTGTACAATTATGTTTGACATGATTAAATGATATGACATAAGTATTGGCTCTCAAGTTATGGCAAATACAAAAGGCCTGGAGGCATAGATTGAGGAATGGATTTTAGGCTCTGACTAAATCCTACCTCTAACTTAAGAACAATCAGTTCTTACATCATGGCCCTGCTCAATATTCCCTTTCATGAAATGATCACTGAAGATAAGGGTGGTAAAGCCAAGTGTGGTGAAGAAAGCAGATGGTGCTTGGCTATAAATTGCAATAGTGTCTGGGCTTGTATCTAAAGGCTTGTATTTAAACAAGCAGCTATCTAAGTGAGGAGTCAACTAAATCCACATGGAAGCAGCACACTAGCTTGTGTCATCCAAAGATGACAATTACAAAATGCAATATGGTGAGGAGAAAAGCATCAGAACAAAAATCATAAATACCCAATTTGTGGCGAGCTAAGGGGACAATGGGAGCCCGAAACCCATCTGCAGAGTATCCAGTCAGACTGAGCCATTGGAAGATCTGCTCCAGCCAAAGGCAAGAGTCTTGAACAGACTTACTATTAGGCAGAGACCACTGTAATCTTGATTATGTCAGATCGAACTTGATACTTGGTCAGTTGAAAACCCTACAGACTCAATCTGAATCTGTTCTGGGTGCAAGTATCGTTTATTGGTTCCATGACTGAAATTTCTTCCCTTGCTGTTTGAATGTTGTTGGGGGTCTTTTAACTTCTTACACATTATTTGTATTTTTGTCTGTATTTTATTATGCTTTTAACCTTGCCATCTTAGCATGATTTTGTTTGTTAATGCTTTTTTTGTTGGGTCTCCCAGCTGTGAAGGATAATAACTGATACAAAGGGATATAAGGGATTCTGAGATGGGGGTGGCTAATAGGGAGGGGAGGAGGATTTGGGGAGTAAATAATGAAGACAAGGATGGGGGAGGCAACACTAGAACAGATTGTGATTGTATAACTTAGCTTAAAGGCAATTTAACCATGAGGAATGGGGATGCTCTAAAATTGAATTGGGGTGATTGTACAATTTTCCTTGGTATGATTGAATGATAGAATTATTGAATTATATATGTAAATTGTGTGCCAATAAAACTGTTGGGGGGAAGAAAAACTGGGTACTTGAAAGAATAAGAAATTAAATTTTAAAAGTTTTTGAAACAAATAAGAACAAAATTACGACATATTAAATATTTGGAAACACAGTCAAAGATGTAAGGGCAGTTCAAAGCAATAAATGTAAACATCCAAAAAGAGGAAAGAACTAAAATTGATTTTCTTATGTTAGCAATTTAATTTTCAATTTTTATTATTTATTACTATTATTCCACATATTATACAATCTAATAGTTCAATCATATCAAGAAGAGCTGTACAGACGTGTGTTCAAACAAGCAGCCATCTAAGTGAGGAGTCAACTAAGTCCACACAGAAGAAGCACACCAGCTGGTGTGATACAAAGATGACAATAACAAAATTCAAATATTGTAAGCAGAAAAGTATCAGAACTAAAACTATGAGCACACAGTTTGTAGAAGGTATTAAGGACGGGGGGTGGGGGGGGGGGCTAAAGCTCATCTGCAGAGTGTCTGATCATACAGAACTGCTGCCAGATCTGCTCTTGCTGAAGTCCTGAACAGCCTTACTGTCAGGCAGAAACCGCTGTAATCTTGATTATGCTGGATCGAACATCATATCTGGCCTCAATATAGAAACAACTTGAATTTGTTCTGAGTGCAGGTATCTCTTAGATGTTCCAGGACATGAACTTCTTCCTTGGCTTCTTGACTATTGATGGGGGTCTTCTCTCTCTCTCTCTCTCTCTCTCTCTCTCTCTCTCTCTCTCTCTCTCATGCATTATTTCTATTTTTATCACTATGTTAATATGATCTTATCTCTACTACCTAAGTGCAATTTGTTTTTCATTGTCTTCTGTTGGGTTACCTAACTGTGAAGCACAGGAGGAGTGGAGGTATAATGATAATAACTGATGCAAGGTATTATAGGGAATGTGCGGGTAGGAGATGGGCGATAGGGTGGGAGCATGGATTGGGGGAGTAAATGATGAAGGTGGGAGTGGGAAGGGAGCATTAGAACTGATCATGATTGCACAGCTCATTTTAAAGGAGATTTAACCACTGGGGGATGGGATGCTCTAAGGTAGATGTGGTGCTGAGTGTACAATTCCCCTTGAGACTGAGCAGTTACATTATTCAAGTTTATGATATGAAAATTTTGTGTCAATAAAGTGTTGGGAAAAAAATTTCGCACAATCAATTTTAGCACATTTTCTTCTTCACTGTAAATTAACATCTTAACATCCTCAACAATTAGAACAAGAGTGACAAAATAAACCTTTGCCATAAGAAGGGGGAAAAAAGATTAGAGCGGAAATAAATGAATCAGAAAATACAAAATAAAATGAACAAGACAAGAAGTTGGTTCTTTGAAAGGATTTACAAAATTGGCAAACCACTGGTGAACTTTACAAAGAAGAAGAAGAAACAACAGGAGCAGCAAATATCATGAGTAACAAATGAAAGGGTACTATCACAGTAGAACCAACTGAAATAAAAAAGATAATAGCACAATACTATAGATAACTGCTCTCCAATAAATTTGAAAATAAAAATGACAAAATTTTAGAAACACATCTACTTACTTAAATTAAAACAAGCTGATTTTAAAACCTCAACAAACACACAACAAAAGAAGAAAATGATCATGTGATCATGTGGTTTTAAAATATCCAACTCCCCCAAATCCAGATGAGTTGTTACATTTTAATCTCACCAAATATGCTTTTAATATTTTATATTTTCTTTTTGATTAAGATCATTTCTTGTTTTATTTTGTGGTTGTTTTGCTTCTTGATGTTTTGTATGATTTTCTGTATATGAAATCCAGGATAGGTAAATCTATGTAGACTGTAGCTGGATTAATAGTTACATAAGGGCATGACAAAAAAGGTTGGAGGGAAATGGAAAACTAACAACCAATGAGTATGAGAAGAAAATGTCTGGAGTAGATTGTGATTAAACAACTCTTCTTGACATGATGAAAAGAGTAAACTGTAAAATATATGAATTATGTGCAATTAAGTTTTATTTTAATTCAATTTTCAAAAATCCAGAACAAAACTGCCTAACTATGGAATTCTACCAATCATTCAGAAAAAATCTGTATCAATTTTACACAAAGTGTTCCAGACTAGAGAAAATTAGTTCCAAACTGTCTATCTCATTGCATGAAGTGGGCATAACCCTGAAACCACAACCAGGCAAAGATATTATCAGAATAGAAAATATACTACATTACAGACTAATATCGCTTGTAAACAGAGATGCAAAAAGTCTTAGCAAAACCCTGGCCTATTTACTCCAAATATTTTAACAATAATACACCACGATTAAGTAGGCTTTATATCAGGTATACAAGGAAGCTTCAATGTTAGAAAAAACATTGTCATCTACTACATAAATAAAACCAAGAATAAGAACTGCATAACATGTCCATTCAAATCAGAAAAAGACATTTGATAAAATGCAACAACCTTTCCTGAAGAAAACAATCAGCAAACTCGAACGAGGAGAAAAAATCCTTATCATAATGAAGGCCATAGTCATAAGACCAGTAGCTACCATCTTCCTTAATGGAGAAAAACTGAAAGCATCACTTTGTTTACTGGAAGCAGATAAGGATGCCCCTTTTACCACTTTTTTTTAACCACTTTTACTTATTACTGTGCTAGAACTCTTAGCCAGCACTATTGGACAACATAAAGAAATAAAAGGCATCCAAATTGGCAAATAAGAAGTAATGCTTTCTCTATTTGCAGATTATCTAGTTCTCTATATAGAGTCTCAAAGGAATTATTGAAAATAATTTAAAGTTTCAGCAATATGGCAGGTTACAAGATTAACATACAAAAATTGACCAGATTCCTGTATACTAAAGAAAAAGTTCTGAAAATAAAACAACACCCTTTCTAACAACAACCTAAAAGATTATATATTTAGAAACAAAACTAACCAGAAAAGCAATAGACTTGTACAAAGGAAACTACAAAACATTAGTGGAAGAATAGTCTATGCTCATGAGTAGGAAGATTTAACATTGTAAAAATATCAATACTACTCAAAGCAATCTCTCTCTCTCTCTCTCTCTATATATATATATATATATGTGTGTGTGTGTGTGTGTGTGTGTGTGTGTGTATATATATATATATATATATATTGCAATTCTGATTCAGATCCCAGCATCATTCTTTAAAGAGATTAAAAAACTAATTTTTAGCTTTATATGAAAAGGAAAAGGATTATGATAAGCAAAGCACTACATAAGAACAACCCCCAAACCTACTATATAACTATGGTAGTGCAAACAGCCTAGTACTAGTATAGTGATAAATATGTAGACTAAAAGAGCAGAATACAGAACCTAGAAACATATATAAACACCTAAAGATAACTCATCTTCAACAAGGGACCCAAGCAACTGCAAAACAAGCTCACTGCCATTGAGTAATTCTGACTCATAGTGACCCTATAACACATAGACCTTTGTGTTAGTCTGGGTACAGGGAGAAAAGAAAATGATCTAAAATTGATTGTAGTAAAGATTGCACACCTTTTCTTGATATGATTGAGCTATTGAATTGTATTATCTGTGGATGAAGTGCCAATAGAACTGTTTAAAAATAAAAACAGATATGACAGCAAAATAAATTCATTCACGTGATGGCAACAAATGTATAAATGTGCTTGATACAATGGATGTATGTAAGAGTTAGATGAACCTCCAATAAAATGATTTAAAAAATAATACATTCTCAGACACTAAAAAAAACTAGACTACTACAGATGCAGTCAGGTTAAAATTTAGCACCTTATAATTTGATTTCCCTTATGATTCATGTGAATTTGTTCTAGTTTTAAATATTTTCTGGTTTTTTTTAATTTAGGTTCCTACCTGTTTTACTTTGTAATTGCTGTTGCTTTTTGAAAATGTTTTTCTGTATCTGAAATCCAGAATAGGTCAATCTCTAAAGGCAGTAACTGGATTAACAGTTCTTTGGGGGCATGGCAGGGGTGGTTGAAGGGAAATGGGGAGCTAAGAACAATGAGTACAAGAATGAAGAAAATGAGCTAAAACTAATTGTGGTGATGATGGTATAACTTTTGTTTCTGTGATTGAACTATTTGGTTTTATGATATGTGAATTATATGCCAATAAAACATTTTTTTTTAAAAAAAGAATGGTGAGCAATTCTTCTGAGAGCTGGTGAAGGACAAGTGCAAAAGGGCAGAGGGCCCACAAAAACCACAAAGCCAGCACAGCGGTCACATCCTCTTTCAGGGTGTGCAAAAGCTGCCCCAAGATGAATGTGCGCAGACCCCTGGATGCCATGGAAGCTGCCCTGGCCCTGGAAAAGAACCTCAACCAGACCCTTCTGGACACGCATCCTGTGGATTCTGCCCATATGCACCCCATCTTTGACTTTCATGAGAACTCCTTCCTGGACAGAGAAGTAAGAGTCCTCAAGAAGATAGGTAGCCATTTCACCAACAGCTGCAGGCTGGATGAATATCTCTTGGAGAGGCTCACCCTCAAATATGTCTAGGAGCCTGTGGCACCCACCCACTTGCAAAGGGCTCTCCATGTCCCTTTGCTGGCTTCGGACCCTCTGCTTGAACCTGCCCCTTGAGGCACATCACCAACCCCTTCTCCCAAGCCATAGACCCGAGGCAAACAATAAACCTTTCTTTTGCAACAAATGGAGGAGGAGGGAGGAGAGGACAAGGACATGGAGAAGGTTGAGGATGAGGAGAGAAGAAATTGTGAAATACCTTCTGACCCGGATGGATTTGGAGGACATTGTGCTAAGTAAAGTTAATCAATCCCGAAAGGAGAACTAGTGTATGAGACAACTATTGTAAAAGAAAAAGATCAAGATAAATACTTCCCTACCAGAAGAAATAGGTTCCCATGGCTACCAGTGGTGGGAGAGAAAGGGAAGGAGAGGGGGCAATAGGCTAGAGGGTAGATTGGTGTAAACTGGGTGAGAGGGATGATAGTACTCTGAAAGGAGGAAGCGTGAAAAGCAGGAGACAGGGCAAGCTATTGGGAGGCATGATGGACTGTTTAAATTGCTGAACATAAAAAAAGTGAGCTGAAATGCAAACCTCCTCTTAATTCATAATTTAAACACCATATATATACTCACTGTCCTTGAGTCCATGCTGAGTCATGGCAACCTCTGCAGTTTCCTGAGACTATAACTATTTACAGCAGTAGAAAGTCCAATCTTTTCCCCAAGACGCTGCTGGTTGTTTTTGAACTAATGACCACGCAGATCGCAGTCCAACTTGTACACCAAAGAGGAGGTCTTCAAGGGAGACTTGGCATGGACAAAGGTATGGAAGCAGAGTTGTTTCTGGCGAAGGCACTACGATCTGCCCAGAAGAGCAGGCAGTAGGCTGTTGCAAAGATTCCCTTGTTCTGCAGGCTGTGGGAATCATCTAAGTTTTATACACAGGGGAATCACACAAGTTGTGCATATTTCTGTCAGTGGATTTTGACTGCTACCAGAGGAGGCTGGGAACGGAATCAAGAGCTGCAGAGTTAAGGTGTCTGGTGATAACCTAAGAGATAAAGGCTGAAACAGGTTTGAGAAATGAACTAGAAATAGGTTTGAGACGTATTTTGTAGGAAGAACAGATGTGACGTGATGTAGGGACTTTCACTGATCTTTGGCTACCCAGCTACCATTTTCCTTCTCCTGTGGCACAGTCAAGAGTCAAGAGCCCTGTCCATATCTAAGCGTCACCATCTTTACCATCTGTCTCGAGACACTGATTTTTGAAAGGAAGACACAAATGTGAATGGAGAGATCCCTCCATCCCTACTGCAGAATCCCCAAGAGGGCTCTCTAGCCTCTAGATAACATTACTCCACTACAACCTCTGTGAAAGCTTTCCTTTAACGTGCAAATGACCACAGGCATGGATGGATTATAGGAAGGCTGGGGAGAGGACATACTCCTTTGACTCTCAGTTCTAACCATTCTTGAGAAGACTTTTTTTGGGGCCTTCTCCCTACTTGGTCTAACTTCTGCTGTCTATTTATTGTCTACTGGGTCATTCATTGACTATACTCAAAAAAGTGAAGATCCTGGGATCCCCAATTCTGTCTCTGTTAATGGTTTCAAGGGAAGGTGATATCTACTCTCCTTCGTGAAACACTTGGTCAAGATGTTCTGCTTGGTAATAAATGAGTAGATTTGTTTAGATGTTCTCTGTTACAGCCAGTTCTCCTAAATGCCTGGACACCCCCAAAATGGTGATGATTTTGTCTGCTTATCAACAATGACACCAGCTGATATTAGGACTTTAGTTTAAAGTAATACTGGTGAGGAAAGAGCAGGAGGAACAATGCTCTTGTCCTTGCAGGACTTCAGGTAGTGGGGAAGGGATCCAAGAAGACTGGGATTGTAATATGCTAGCAATATATTAAGAACCTGCCTAACTTCCATGCGGGTAATGAGAACCCAAATCAATTCACAGCTTATTTCTATGAGGTGGAGCTCAGAAATCCCTCCACTTTTTAACTTTTTTTTTGAAGCCAATTCTGACAAAATTGTCCTTCACATAGTATTCTCCACTTGTCTTCTGGATTTGATAGTCTATGTTGCAATGGCCACACAGAACTCCGAGACAATACTTAGAGAAAGCATTTTCATAAAGAAGTAACATGCAGCACTTCAATATCAAGAGCAACTTGGGGTGAAGAACAAGAGCCTGAAGACAAAGTCTGGAATGCTTCCCCCAAAGGACTGAGCACCACCCTCCCATTTCAGTGTAGGACAACTCTCTCTCAGCTCCTCTGGGCTTAAAGCAAGCAGGCCTTCTCTCTGTCGAGCAGGTCTCTGCTTACGACACACTTCTTGACCTCAGAACTAGCTTTCTCGGGACAGACTTCTCTGTCCTTGGGCTTTCCACTGCTATCTGACCTAACTCACAGCAAGCACAGCCATTTTTGCAGCTCTCTTAGCTGCTTTCCTAGGAGCAGGTTTCTGCAGCTATGACCAACACTGCTAAGAGTCCTGTCCAGGCCCTTCACTTGACTGTACACCCTTGACTTGCGTTGCAGTTCGTTTTGGAGACTTCTTTCTTCTTTTGCCTCACACTCCTGTGTCATTGGCTGCAGTCCTGAGCAAACTCCTGTTCAATCTCAAGGCATTGCCCTCCCACCAGGGCAATGAATAACCAATCACCTCATTTGGATAGTAGGCTATAGTCAGTTTATTTACTTACGTATAATGACCAGTCCCAGAAAGGTGTGTAAAATAAATCAAGCACAGGGCAGGCTGCAGTCCAGGGCCAAATTAAAAAAAAAAAGTTGCTCATCAATTTAGATAAAAGTACCAAACCTACTGGTGTAGAAAACTAAGGGAAAAGAATTGGGGGGAACATCTCTTAAGCTGTACTTTCAAAGGACCCAGGCAGAAGGTCACGTAAGCAGCTCATTTTACTGCAGAACTGCGTTGAGCATTTTCTACACACCAGGTGCTAAGTGAAGTGTAGAGCTAAGAGAATGATATTAAGTTTTCATGACAAGCCTGATTGATAACTATCACTCCCATTTTACAGGCAGTTGACACAGTTGACCTACAAATCCAAAGGTGCCTGATATCAAATGACGCACTTTCTACCCCACCACACCGATTCCCACTGTCAGTAGTGGTCAAAGACAGAGAAAGCTATCCCTCCAAGCTTAGTGTCCCGATGTTTGAAAGACATTGTATTTTAAGTGATAATGCTGAACTCAGAGGTTCAAATAACTACTACCAGATTGTTTCCTAACCTGAAAACAGGGCCATCAAGTGACCCCCTGGGTGACAGACTAGCACTTTGCTCCATGGGATTTTCAATAGCTGATCTTTTAGAAGTGAATCCCCAGGCTTTTCTTTTGAGGGGCCTCTGTGTAGACACAAAACTCCAAACTTTGGTTACTGGCCAAGTACAGTAGAAATTTATCTAACTCAGGAACTCTATTCTTTATTAAAGCAAGTGGTAATAAAAGAGCAAGGGACTTGGGAGGGCGGGGCGGGGGGAGTGGCAAACTTCTTGTTTTCTAGAATTCCATGAGTCTGTCCATGCTCCTAAGTCTAGACCAAAATGGTACTGTAGACTTTCCAGACAAAGGACCAAAAAAGCAAACGCACTGTCATCAAGCTGATGCTGACTTATAATGACCCTGTAGGACACCGTATAACTGCCCCTGAGGGTTTGCAAGACTGTTTAGCAGAGACGAAAACCCCATCTTTGTCTTACAGAGCAGCTGGTGGTTTCTTCCAGCTCACAGCAGCCAAATGTGTAACCTTTGGCACAGATGGAATATAAACTCAGTAATCCAAGAAAAAGAGTCATGCTCTCAGAACAGTTAGTTCTTATGTCATGGCTCTGTTTGTTGCTCATCCTCATGAAGAGATCACTGAAGATATGGGTGCTGCAGCAAATATGGCAAAGAAACTAGATTGCTGGCCATCAGAAATAACACCATTTGGGGTCTTAAAGGTTTGTTTTCAAACAAGCAGCCACCAAAGTCACATGTCAACTAAGTCCAGCTGGAAGAAGCACACCGCCTGTGTGATCCAAGGATGGTAAGTAATAAAATCCAAATCTGAAGGAGAGTAATGATATCAGAGCTTAAATTGTGAACGTCTGGTTTGCAGACAGCCATAGGTGACAATGGAATGCCAAGATCCATTTACAGGGTCTACACATGCATTACCCCTCTGGTGAATCCCATCTGATTATAGCTGGGTGTTGTGAATGTCAGAGAGCACTGTAAAGTCGATGATGGCTATGCAGTGAGGTCAAAATGTAATATTTTATCATTTAATCTCCCTTTTGACTCCTTTCTAAATTGTCTCATTAAAAAAATAAGGGTAAAAGGGAAATACAATGTATGTGCCTTACACCCCTCAGACCATGGACCAGGGATGTGATTAGCCTTGCTAACAATGTGAAGAATGCATTGGAATGTGTATTGTTGCAGATGCCATTAGGTTAGAATTTAGCGCCCTATCATTTGATTTCCCTTATAATCCATGTAAATTTGTTTTGGTTTTTAATATTTGCTGTTTTCTTTTCAGTTGAGATTTTCATCTGTTGTACATTATTATCATTGCTAGTTAAAATTTTTTTTTCCTTAATAAAGAAAATGTGTATGAAGTCCAGGATAGGTGAATGAAATCCAGGACAGGTGAATCTGTTGAGACAGTAACTGGATTAATGGTTCCTAAGGAGTATGGCAGGGGAAGATGGGGGGAAATGGGACACTAATAGCAATGCATACAAAAATGTTCTAAAACTTGATTGTGGTGATGATCACGCACCTCTTTTTGATGTGACTGAACTTTTGAATTATATGATGTGTGAATTATATGCCAATAAAACTGTTAGAAAATAAATAAAAGCAAGTCAAAACATATCGGTCAGTGGAGACAAGCTGAGCCAAGAACACACTTGACCTGCTGGAAAGACAGACAGAGTGTAGTTTCCTGCATTCTCAGCCCCTCATAAGGCTCAGTTGTTCCTTTCATGTTGGATTCCAAGAAAAAAAGAAAAAGTTCCTCCCCGCAATTTCTTTGAAGTGGTTTCTTTTTCAACTAAAAGTCTTCTAAATAAACCCTGATGAGCATGTGCACTTTGAAAACATTAGACTTCTGTATCTCAAGGACCTCTCCCAAAGGTTCTAGGGGGAAAAGAAACCTCCCCTTATAGTCAGGTGAGTTTGAGGTCCTCATTATGAGTAGATGAAATGAAAAGGTTAACTTCAAAAGATACTCATCACATGTATGAAGCCCTATCACAATTAAACAGGCATCACTCTCCCTATGATAACTGAATCTTCCTGTGTCAAGCCCCAAGGACATCTACATGCTCTAGGCAGAATTCATCTGTCAGACTGTTTTATACTAATGACTACTCTATGTTTGGCTAATGACTGCAAGCTTCTTGCTGACCTTGACTCCACTGAAAGATCTTCATCATGACTGCCCTTCCATATGAAGAGCAGAGAGAGCAAGTGGATTATTTCTCATAGCATGTACTTCCTTCCCCCACGTAACTCAAGTACCAAAAGAGTTCCTTTGTATTCAGGGGCTGATATTGTGCAGTCCTTCCTTGATTCTTGCCCCCAAGTGAGGAATGTCCTGTCTCTGGTGCTGACTGCCCAGGCCTCCATGGTGGTAGCGATGACATCTCCTGTCCTTCTGTAGTCACCTCCTGCCCTAGATCCAGACACTCTGGCCCTGTGTGGCCCTCACAGATAGCAGTAACCCTGCCTTTGTTAGCTCTCTGGGAGGGACCTCTGAAGAATCCCAACTCAGCTGATCCCGGGTGGTGCAGTGTTTGTGTGCAGGACTGCGACCCACAGGGTTGATGGTTCAAATACAGCAGCAGCTTTCCAGGAGCAAGGCTGGGCTTCCTACTCCCACCAGGGCAGTGATGCAAGAGAAAAGAAAAATAGAGTCCTGACTCTTCAGTGCTGTCAGTGCCCTGGGGAAGGGAAGGATGGATAGAAATGTGGGGCATGTTTGTCCTATGTCACCTCATCTTGTCCCTTTTCCTAACAGAGAACTAAGGTGACACTACTGGCAGCTGCAAGGGGCAGGAAGTTGGCTCGGTCTCTCTGCATTCCCATTAGGTCTGAGAGGTGGCCATGAAGCAGCTGGGTGTGCCAGGGGTGTAGGCCAGACACCAGCACCACCCATGCTGTGCACCCATCCTGAGTGCACCGTGTGCAATGTCAAAGCAGAGACAGCCTTTTATTCAAAGTCGCCACACAAATCACAAGCCTCCAAAGACATCTATTAAGTGGATTTCTTTTTTGTCTAGTTAGACGCTAGACCAAAGAGCTACAATTTAAAATTTCACTGACTGATTTATACCCTGCCCACTTCCAAAAAAGGATGACAATAAAACCACAGGTACAGTATAGCCAGGAACAATTAGGGGAACAAAGAAAGAGAACAAAGACAGAGAATTCTGCCCAGCCAAAGCCTTCCAAGAAGGCAATTCTAAGACTGCATTCTCTGGATGTCTTTAGGCGTACATTCATTTCTGTAAAGATTCCCCCATCCACCCTCAGACAGGCAGCCCACTTTGAGCTCCAGTTCTGTGGGCCATTCGAAGGAGGATGGTCCCATTACTGCAGATGCAGTGGGCAGAATCTCCATTTATGCCCTGTCACCAGACATGTTTGCAGGCTGCCTGGCCCAGTGGACCAGGTGGAGGAATTCAGGTGGGTCTTTTTGAGCTAAGAAACCCAACGTGTGTTGTGGCTGTGCTCTCGGTGTTGTCACTTCTCCTTAATGAAAATCAGGGTGAATATGGCAACACGCTCCCTTACAGCTTCTGTGCACAGTGCTGTGTAGATATTAAGATGAGCTGACCTGCAAAGCACATAGATAATAAAGAGACAGATCAGCCCCAAACTGGATGCAGAAATGAAAGAGGAAGGGGGTGAAAAGCACTGAGTATGGGGCTTCACAGGAAACCCTCTTTTCACAGTTCCTCCAGAAGTCCCAGTGGAGGAGCATTGAGTGGAGAGAGCCCAGGATCAGCTCGGCCAATGTCCTGCCACAAAGCTGAGAAGCCAGAGGGGCTTTGCTTAAACTCCATCCCTTCTGTGGGCTCCTTTAGTCTTACACACTGGAGAATCAAACTTCCTTTGGTTTCTATCGAGCAAGAGTAATGGCATCTACGCTTGGAAGAGGGAGACAGCTAGCCAATGATCAGGTAGGTCTCTCTCTTGTTTCATGGCCATGGCACCTGAAGGCCTGCAACGCTACACACGGTTAGCATTGCCAAAGGGCAATTTTGTTCTACCCTTTCCTTACTGCCTTAATTTTCCTGGCCCACTCTGTGTCTTATACATTCTTACTTGTAGGCTACTGAGAAATAAAATAGAATGAAAGTTTTAATATAAAATATATAAACAAAATATTTGAAATAAATATACATATAGCACATGACTTTGTGTGTATGACCTGTGTACATAGGTATATAGATAGATGTATGGGTGTGTAAGCATACACCATGTATGCATATACATGTGTATACCAGCAGACTGCAAAAGTTTGTGGGAAATTTCCACCATCATTTTTTATTTAAATTCTGAAATAAGTGAAGCTGAACAGAGCAGATCATCATGCATTGCAATACCATCGCTTACCCTACTTCCGTCCTTTGTTTCTTGTTTTCACCCCTCCTTCTTTCCTAACCCTCTGAACTTAGTCCGTGGGGAATTGCTGCCCTTTATATCTTACATGCTTGATTGGATGACCATAGAAGGGAGTTCAGTTCCACCCCTGAAGAGTGACCAGGGTCCATGTCCCAGCAGTGCCATTAATCTCTAAAGGACTATGGTAGGTACATAATCTAGTGTCAATTTGGGACTTGAGAAGATTAAGAGAGAAGGGGTGGAGTCTAGTCTGTCAATCGGGTCATAGCCAAAGAGGCCTCTGTCTGGGCATGTCCTTCTCCTGAGAATTCTGGGAAAGCCTGATTTTCCTCCTTGAAGGTGAGAGACATTTTGTCTCTCTGCTCACTTCCTGAGAGACATTGCAGCTGACAAGATACATGGAACTGTACTAGTGCCCAGAGCTGGAAAAGCCATATGGACCTATTCTGATACAACCCTGCCAGCGCTGAGATGCTTATAGCACCACTGGATCCAAAGACTTTCTACCCACTGGCCTGTGACCTCCTGCATTCAATGTCATTTCAAGTGTTTCATCAGTCTGAAGAGGACTCTATAGATTGGCATCGGACATATGGGCTCATATTGGACTTATGGGCTTAGACTGGACTGGTTGGAGAGCTTTCTTAATGTACAATTCCTCTTATATAAAACTCTTTCTTATGCACATACGAGTCTCTATGGATTTGTTTCTCTGGTCTACCCGGACTAACATAAAGGCAATTCAGCCTGATCTTTTTTATGATTTTGAGTTCTGTTCCATATTTTTCTCTCACCATGTCCAGGGCCTTCTAATGTGATCCTTTGGGGAGCAGTGGGTAGTGGCGGGAGGCACCATCTGCTTTCCCCAGTCTCAGGGATGTGGACACTGATGTGAGCATGTTCCATTAGTCCATTGAATTAGTTGTGGCCACATTTTCTTTTTTTTTTTACTTTTTTGTGTTCTTTACATTTTTAATTTTAATTTACTTTACCTTTTTATTTTCTTTACTCTTCTTTCATCTGGATAGGGAAAGAACAATACTTGCTCCTCAGATGGGTGGTCATAAACTTTTAAGACCACAGTCACTCACTACTCACCAAAGTAGGATGTGGAACATTGTGAGCTAGGTCATTGTCATTTGACTTTGGTGTCCCTCAAGACTATGCTGCGGAACCTCAGACCCAGTGACTCCTTTCTTCAAGGTGTTTTATCATATCCTTGAAATTTTCATAACTTTGCCCCTTATATACTCCACTACATTTATGGATATAATTCCAGTAAGTTATACCCTCTGTCAAGCCTATTTGTGTGTATGCGCTCACCCTCCCTCCCACACCTCATTAGCTTTTGTGTCCATCCAAGCATCTATTCATAGAACATCACTCTTACAGGATTGTGTCTATAACGATATCTGCAGTGTGTATATCAAGAAAACACATTGCCCTCTAGTCAACTTTGGCTATAGCAACCCTTTAGAGAACTTCTGAGATTGCTAATCTTTATGGGAGCACATCTTTCTGCTGGTAGATTGGAACTGCTGACCTTGTAGCTAACAGTTTAATGTTTTCCTGAGAGCAATATCAAGGCCATTTGTGTGTGTGTGTGTGTGTGTGTACGTGTGCATGTACTGACCCAGAGTACATGATCAATATGTGCTTCAGACTTCCAATATCAATTCTCATGCGGGTTTCTGGCCTCTCCATGTCTCAGGATGTTAGGTTTTGTGATCTCACTCATGTCCTTCTATCCCCTCCACACCCCTTCCTATCAAGCCCTGACTGTGGCTCCTGCCCTTACATAGCCACGCTCTTATGCGACAAGAACAGCTGTCCCTGGGCCTGCTGGTCTTCTCCTCGCCACACACCCAAGACTGGTGGCAGCTGAGGCCAACCAGGGTAGGCCAAAGCTTCAGCAGCTGGTCCTTGACAGGAACTTGGAAGCCCCAGAATTCCTGTCTGTGAAACTTCAGCTAGTCGACCTTTGAGGCACAGTGTGAAGTAAGCCTGCTTTTTGCCTGGAGGGCGCTGGAGTGGTGGCAAATGCTAGAACTGGTGTTTTCCTGCTGCCCACCCCCACAGTGTTAGCCTTCTTCCTGCCACTTTTCCTTTTCTGATCCTGCAACACTTTCACACTGAGCATACTGTTCCCGCTCAGAATGGAGTAACGATATAATGATGATAACTACATCTGCCGAGCTCCCTGTGCTAGTGCAGGGATTCTTTGTTCGCCGTCGCCTGTAGGTCCTCTCTTCCCCTCCAGACGTGCCTTCTGAGCTGTCTGAAGTGTCTCACTAGACACGCTCCTCTTCCCAGGTCCAGGGCTCAACAGTCACTCCATCAAATTTGACCCTAGCCCTTGACCCCTCTCTGCCCCCACCTTCTACTTTCCATTCAGTACATATCATTAGACGCCATCATGTAGATATAATGCAGACTTTAAAAAACAAGTTGCCGTTGAGTAGATTCTGTCAGAAACGAAAGTGCTCTGTTGAGTTTTAAGTTGCGGGATTTTTTTAGAAGTAGATCACCCGATCTTTCTTCTGAGACATTTCTGGGTGGACTCAAACCTCGAACCTACAGTTAACCATTGAGAATGTTCATTCACTCAGATGCACGCAGTTGTTTCTGTCTGTATGTTCTGAGGGAGTGGTTTAAGCCAGATATGAGGGAGAGCTCAAAAAATCAGAATTAAGTGAACGAACGAATGAAGAAACAGGCTCAGAGAGGCTAAGCTACCATGAAAGAGGGGAAATGAGGATTTAAACCCGATTACCCCTGAATTTGGAAGGAGATGTCAATGAGATGGACGGGCACAATGGCTTAGGTGCAGACATAAGTCTAAGAGCGGGGCAGGCCGGGCTGTTGTGCACACAGTCGCTATGGGCCAGAGCAAAGTTGATGGCGCATGACAAGTTTACAGGTGCTGTGGTGAATCCTGGGTTATGACAACTAACTGCAAGGTTATCTGCTGCAAATCACCAGCCACTGTGAGGGAGAAAGAGGAGGTTTTCCAGAACAGACTGACAACCTTGGAAACCCGCAGGAGGGCACAGCTAACCGATGAGTCATAAGCCACTTGATGACACTGAGTTGTTTTCTCCTTCTGATTCCAGGCAACCTAACACCCTTGCCTGCTCACGTCCTTGTTCAGAAGCCTCCCCCTGGCCACTACCCCCCCCACCCGTTCCCAGGACCCAGTTCTGCATGTGATGCAGCCTCTCTGTTGTCCATCACCCTCCCTCCCACCCACAAGCACCAAGGTAGCATCTCCCAGGGGTGCCAGCTGTGACCTTTCTTCATAAGCTGTCAAGCCTGCCAAAGGAGAAAAGAAGCCTTTTACCCACCAACAGGAAGAGCCAGAGCAGGAGTTCAGGGGCTTCCTGCTGGTGGTGGTTCCAGGGTTTTCAGCCCGGGACCAGGGCGGCCTTTTGAAGACAGGCAAGCCAGCCCTACCTGCCTTTCCATTTTGGAATCTAGGTCACACGCCTTACTGCCTCCCACCTCCTTTAGAAAACAAGTAAGATTTCTCCTCTCAGAGAGAGAGGACCCTGAAAACTATTTCAATGAGACCCACACAGAGCTGCTGCCAACAAGAACATTTCGGTTTGGAGCCAATATAATTTATGGGATGCAAATGGATCTACAATAAAAAAAAAAAAAAAAACTTGGACGAGGTACAAAGTGTACCTCACACTCTTTTGCTGAGACGTGTTTGGGCTCCATAAATCATTCCAGACAAAGAGATTTAATCGGAGGCTTGCAAGTCGAGAGAGCATAGCATGTGTGCGTTTGTACTGGTGCCTTGGAGGCAGGACAGGGAGGAGCAGGCAGCCGCAGCCCTGCAGGCTCCCCGCCTAGGGCACCCTGCATTTGTGCCACAGCTCTTGTCTGAGTCACGCAGCAGATGAAATTACAGAGGTTCCTGCACAGAGTGAATCAGAAAGCAGGATCAAGCCAAATATTTGGACAAGTCTTGCCTGAGTGGAGCAGGATGGAGACTTAGTCGCCTGCCAGACACAAGTCCAGAGATCACTTCTGACAAAGTGCCGCCAAGGGACCAGGGCTGTTTATATGGGAATGAGCTAGAACAGGTCCACAAAGGCCCCAGTAGTCTCTGTGGTCTCTCTGGAAGCCAGCATTGTGCAAAGGAGCCCTCGGCATTCCAGAGCCCTCAGCTTCATGCTCAGAAGAGGGGGCTGTCCAGCATGCAGTTCTCAAATGACAGCAGGAGGAGGGTGTTTCACTTTGAGTCACCTCATCCCCTCCGCCCTCTTTTAGGGAGTTCATCCGGACAGGGCAGTTGTCTGCAGCAGTCAGGACAATGGCTAAGTCCCAAGCTGCCTGCCTCGGCCTTGGTGAGGGGCGCAGGCCATACTACAAAGTGGAGAAGTGAAGCCCTAAGCACTCAGCTGCTGCAATTCCTTTCGCAAGAGGTGTAATTACTGTCCTTTATAGTTGGAAGCTAGGAGTTTTCCAAGGTTGTTCAGAACAACAAACCAGTAATAACAATACTATATTAGGTTTGTCTGGAATCTTTTCTCCTTTTCTTCTTTTTTTTTTTTAAAAAAATTAGCTGTTGACAAAGATCAGCATTTGGGGGTTTATTTTAAGCTGTTCTCTCCCCTTTGCTGGGAAGTTCAGGAGCTCAAACAGGCTGCTGTGAACTGAAAAAGCAAATGCCTTTAAGTAAACTGTTCCCCATGAACTGTTGAGGGATGATGGGAGTTCACATATGCCATGAACTGACTGTGTGCTGAGCCCATGCTCAATGCAGCATGACAGTGCCTTTGATTGAGTCTCAGGAGTGCCCCCTGTGAAGTAGGAATTATTATTTCCCCCATTTTGCAGAAATGTGTTTGAAGGACCACAGAGCTAGTAAGTTATCTATCCAGAATTTAAAAGCAGAAGGTCAGACATCCGGTTAACGTGAGAGGGCTTCAAAATATTTGTGGAGAAATTTGATTATCTTTCAATTCCATTTTCCCATAAACTCTTTGAAGATGCTTTATATTCTGCTTCCCAACAACTCGAATGCTACACAAACCCATTAGCAAAATGACCCAGGGAGCATGTTTTAGCAAGACCCACAGTTTTCAGTCCTCAGATCTGGAAAAGCACAAATGTGACAGGGACTCTGGCCCACTCTGCACGTCGGAAGGAAGCTGATGGGGAAGAGTTGGCTTCCTCAGAGACCAGGCAGTCCTCATGGGTTAACCAGAGTCTAGTCTATCTAGGCCACCTCTGCTCCTTTAGAGACAAGACTCAGCAAAGATCGTCCTACCCAGACATCTCCTGAGACAATAAGACTGCTGAACTGGCATCGCAAAGCAGAGATAAGGCTGGCATTCTGAAGTCACAGATTCGTGGCTCAGAACCTGATTTTGCCCCCTCACCAGCTGCAAGACTGATCTACTTACTATTCCTGCAACAACTTTCAAGATTTGTAGGTGTAAAAGAATCTATTTTATAATGTCCAGATTCTGTGGATATAGCAAGATCCATTTGCTCCATGTCGGGGTGATTCCAAGTCTGTGAGTACTTTAATGACAGTGGACTAGAATCATGGAGACCTCTCTGCTCACATGCTGATGCTGGCTGTTACCTAGGAACTCAGCTGGGGATGTCAGCCAGAATGCATATACATGTGGACTTCCGTGTGACTTGAGCTTCCTCACAGCATGGCAACTTCAGAGTTGTCAAACTTCTTACATGTCAACGGGGAATTTTAAAAGCAAAAGTCCTGTTATGTCTGTATCTTGTGTCTGGCTAATCATATAAATTCTAGTTCTTCTGACTTGAGCTAGCAGCCTGCTGTATTGCTTACTTATCCTTAGAGTTTCAGTTGCTTGCAATTTTACCTGCCAACCCTGGATTAATTTCCCTGTGTGGCCAGAAATCTGCTGTCTGATCTGTCAATTTGGATTCATTAGCCCTTACATTCCCAAGAGTCAAAAGAAGCTTCCACTCTGATATCTGACCAAAAGACAATGGAACTTGCCTACCTCTACAGTTGTATGAGTCCCTTCCTTGATATAGAGAGAGGTTTATATCAAGGAAAGGACTCACACAATTGTGTGTAATATATATATATATATATATATATATATATAATTTATTTTGCTTCATTAGAGAATTTAAACTTAGATATTCCCTAAGATAATTGTTCAGAAATCATATGGCCTTTCCTGAATAGCCTTGGAATTTGAGCTTATTTTATTGGTTAGATGCAACTCATTAAAGTCTGCCAGGATTTAAAGGGAAGAGACATAGACCCCCAAATCTTGGTGGGGGAAAAAAAGGTCCAAAATTGTGTGGATTTTTAAAGGGAAGTGCTATTTTTATTTCCAATTTAAGACAGAAAACCAATTCATAGAGCAGTCAGGTAAATTGTCTGTGGTCTGACAATTGGTAGGAGACAGATTGGTTGGATCTCAATGTAGATGTGCTGTAAAAAACTTCCTACTGACCTCACACAAATTACTCAATCTTTGTGAGCCTTGATTGCCCTTGATGACAATATTCAATACATAGGATTGTTTTGAGAATTGAGTAAGAAAAGATGTATAGAATTCCTATTCACTTACTAGCTTCTCCTTTTTATCCATTGTACTTACGAAAGTGATGAAAGTCAAAATATGAGACTATAATTTCAGCCTTGGAAGAAGGCTATTAACATCCTTTGATATGCAGATGATACAGCCTTGTTTGCAGAAACTGGGGAGGACTCGAAGCACTGACTGATGAAAATCAAGACTTGCAGTCTTTGGTATGGTTTACCACTTAATGTAAAGAAACCGAAAATCATCACAACTGGACCAATAGATAACATCAAGGTAAATAGAGAAAAGATTGAAGATATGAAGGAGTTCCTCTGCTGGGAGTCACAATAAATGCTTGTGGAAGCAGCAGTCCAAAGACCAAGGAACACATTGCATTGGGTAAATCTGCTGCACGAGACTTCTTTAGAGTCTCCAAGAGCAAGGTTTGTACTTTGAGGACTCAGGCGGGTCTGACCCAAGCCATGGTATTTTCAATAGCTCCTTATGCACATGAAAGTTGGGCAATGAATAAGGGAGACAGAAGAAGAATCAATGCATTCGAATTATGGTTCTGGAGAAGACTATTGAAATCACCATGCACTGCCGAAAGCAGAAACAAAAAATCTGTCCTTGAGGGAGTGCAGCCAGCGAGCTCCTACGAAGCAAAGCTGGCAGGTTTCGCCTCATGTACTTTGGCCATGTTATCGAGAGAGCTCAGTCTTGGGAAAAGAACATCTGAGTTGGAAAAGTAGAGGGGCAGCAAGAACAGGAAGAAGGAGGGGATTCTTGACAAGGGTGACCCGCACAGTGGCTGCAACAGGAGGCTCAGAAATAGCAGCTGGGAGAATGGTGCAGTTGGTGCAGTTGGAACTGTGGTTACGTGCTCCCAGCACCTAATGACAACTTCGGCTGGGCATGTTGAGAACTGCTAACCTTTGTAGCATATTTAATGACGTATCCAGCACTGAGCATTTCCATATTTGATCTCATTTCATCATCACCCCAGTCAATGAGGGACAGAACTCAGATTTCAATGCTGCATCTCCGATTTTATGTGCCGCATCTCTCTGCTCTCCCACCTTGGGGAGCTTTTCCAGTCAAAGTAATATATAACCACAATAGGTGAAAATGTTACATTTCTTGTTCTCATGTTTAAAAATATTCAGCCTAACTATTTTTCTATACTTGAATCTATTTCCAATCTTTAGGCTCCATTTCTGTCTGATGACAAAAAAGATTGAAAAAGTAGCAGTCATTTTCATAAAAAACCCAGTAGAATTCAGTGATTTTTCAATCTAGGTTAAACTCATTGCAATTTAGGATTTTCCCCCCCGGAGATGGCTTCTCAGTCCCACATGGGATTGATGGTTCAAAGTGTCCAGAAAATGTCTGGTTCATGATAGCAGTAGAGACAATATTAGGCATTCCCTTGATTCATTTCTTTCCTCTCCCTGTGAACAAAGACAGACTGTGTTTCCCAACCTCCCTTTGAGTTAGCTTGGACTCATTTGATTAATTCTATGTAATTTCCTTTCTCTGACTATAAAAAGCCCTCTGCTCGACCTTCCCCTTTTCTTATCCCCTGCTGATTCTTTCCTAGAAGTCACAATTACAATGAATTCAATTGGCTTTCTGAGTTACCACTTATATGAAAACTACTCAGGAGAGCCGTTAGACTAGACCTGCAATGGATCTGACCACAAAGAAAGAGAAGCCAATTCTGTGTATCAAACCAGTAATTTTTGAGGTTCTCTCATACAGCATAATCTCACCTAGCTGGATTATAACAAAAGCCAACCCAAGCTGGGCTCCACTGAGATGTGCCATCTTTATGGCTGATTTTCATTCTCTCAACTACCTGGCAAACAAACTAGCCCTCCATGCCATTGTCTACGTAGATTGGCCTGGCCCATTCTGCCACCTATGACTCTATCTTCTTGCCACGATCCCAATAACCCTTGGACTACCAACTTCCACTCTTCTTACTGCCAGGGCCATCTCAAGTTGTGAGAAGGCTAGGCTACCCTTGCCATTTCTGTAAGAGTGCAGAAGACCCAACCCAACCTCTCTGTCTCTGGTGTCTGTGTCCCCATACCTATTTCTACTCTGCATCTCTTCTAGGAGGTTGATGGAAAGATATCCCTATCTTTCTACCCCTGTAAAGACTCACAATCTCTGAAACTCTCAAGGGCAGTTCTACTCTGTCCAATAGAGTCACTATGAATCAGAATCAACTCAATGGCAGTGAGTTTGGCTTGGTCTTTAGGTTCCTCATGTTCCCCCAGACCTGTTTTTTCCTTCCCTTCAACCTGAACCCTGATGTTTATTTTCATGTTGCTGCCACCAAGTTTGTCTCCTAATCACAGTGACTCTGTGTAGAGTGAAACCAAATGCTGGTCCATCTCATGGTTGGTTGTGAAACTGCGCATTAAGATCATTAGGGTTTAATTGCCTAGTTTTTGGCAGTAGATAACCAGGCTTTTACTCCGAGTTCATCTGAGTTTAGGAGCGCCACTGGAACTTACTCAGTAACACAAGAACCTGCAAGTCTCTGTGGACAGGTGGTGATTGCACATAAGCTGCTTGGACTGGGAATCAAATCCAGAGCTCTCACATAAAAGACAAGAATTCTACCAGGGAACTACCATGGACCCCACAAACCATTCTGGGAAGGCATGTGGAATTGCAGGGGTCCCATTTCATAGCCCCTTCTTATAACTTGGGTTGGGTGTGAAGCAAAGACTTTATTTGGTCTTTTCTACTCTCTCTTCTTAGGAAAAAAGATGGGGCTCTCTATGCCCATAAATCAGCAGTTCTCAAACTGTGGGTCTCTACCCCTTTGGGAGTCAAACGACCCTTTCACAGGGGTTGCCAGACTCATAGCAGTAGCAAAATGACAGTTATGAAGTAGCAACAAAATAATTTTATGGTTGGGGGGGTCACCACAACACAAGGAGCTGTATTAAAGGGTTGTAGCATTCGGCAGGTTGAGAAGCACTGCCATAAAGAGTTAAAGCCTCAGAATCCCACAGACACGGTCCTATAGGGTCACTGTGAGTCCGCACTGACGAGGTGACAGTAAAACTCTTTCCTCAATCTGCTGTTTGGAAAATAAACTTTATGCTCTAAATTGCCTTAAAAGTTATCGATTTGAAATTGCAGTAAACCATTTGTTTTCAAAAAAGTCTCACCCTTACATAGCTAAAAACTCTTCATTCCCAAGTTTAATTTTTCTCTTCTAAAATTTCAGAGTGCAAACTCTGAAACCTTAATATCTGTATTCTGCTGAATCCTCTCTTTCTGGGAAAAGAAATGCTCTGGAAAGATCAGGGCACTATGGATTTGAATGCCCCAGACATAGGAGCTCTCAAAAGAGAAGTCCTTGCTGCCCCAGGGTGTCTGCTGCCCACCCCAGACCTATGAGCCTTGCTTAGATGCTCCACAGTTCACATCACTCATGCATTTGAGATTGAAAAAATAAACAAAATGTTTGCTTTTTGCAATTGTCCTTTCAATGGTAGACCTCAAGGACGCTCCTATTTGGGTTGGGGGAATAAAAGGATAAGAAACTAATTAGAGTAAACATGTTGACATCAAAATTGCATACTAAAGTGGTGCTGGGGCTTCTCTGGTGCCATATCTTAATGGGATGAAGTGAAGAAAATTAAATTAAATCAAAGGCTCGAAACCAAAGCACCCAGCTCAAAAGGTACCCACCTCCCCTTCTTCCTCCTTCTCAATGCATTTCACAGCCCCTTTACCTTCAGAGTAATAAAGGCTGCTGCTGCTGCTGCTTTCACCTGCTCCTCGGACTAAGACAGAGCATGAGGACATCCAGGGGGTGACCTCAAAAAGCGCTTTCTGTGGCTTTCAGAAGAGATGAGAAATCTGTTCTCAGAGATGACTCCTCAGACCATCGCTGGGTGGGTTAATGGGGCCTTTTCTAGAAAGAAAGACTAGGGACAGCATCCAAATTCATTCAGTAATGCATTGAAGAGATAGCTGGGTGGACCGAAATATGGAAATGAAAAGGTATTTAGGAAAAATGTCCATTTCTCCCACTAGGGAAACTGAAGCAGGCTACATTTTGAACTGCTTAAATGATATCCTACCTTATTTAAAGACAAATAGGAAGTGTTCTCTTAGAAATCAAGCTGACTGGGTTCTCTGAATGCCCACTGGCTAGGTCATCTCTTTGTCATTTCTTCAGGCATTACCAACATTCAGGGTAGATACTACAGGTGTGAGACAGCAAAACCCTGCGCCCCCAGGATGCTGTCACATTATCATTTAGGAAACTTTCTCCATAGACCCACATGCTCCTTCTGACCTCTGAATGGTGGAGGAGATGGTGGGGAAAGTAAAGTCAATGTTTCTTTAAGATTTTGGACACAGTGTAAAGGACAAGCAAGACCTCCTGGAAGAAAGAACTGGGCAGGGGGGAGAAGTGAGAAAGTGGGAGAGCAGAAATGTCCCAGGACTTCTGAGGGTCATTTCTTCTAGGTCTGAAAATGTATGCGCAGAATTAACGTCTCAATTAATTTCTTTTCTTTATTTTTTATTTTTTTTGTGAATTTGATGAAGATTTAGAGAGCAGATCCTCAGTTTGCTATTCAGTTATCCACACACACTTTGTTTCCTCTCACTTGCTGCAATTCCCTCAATGTAACACCATTTATCCAATTTAGTCCCTGTGTTTTTCTTCAACTCTTTCAGTTTAAGATGTAAGAGCCTGTTCTTCCCTTTGGGTTTTCCAATGGTAGGTCTTCTCAAAAGTTCGCGCCAGATTTAGAAGGAGTTGCAGAACAAGGTAGATCGTTGCTGATGTCAGAGAATCTTGACTGAAAACAGAAAATACCAGAGAGAGGTTTACTTGATTTTTATTGACTGTGTCTTGGAGTTGGATTTTGCGGAATGCTAATGAGACTTCCACAAAATGTCATTGTAGTCATGAGGAACTTCGACAGGGGTCAATAGGCAGTTGTGTGAACAGTCATAGCTAAGTGTTTTAAAATAAGGCAAGGGGTGCTACTGGATTGAATCTTCTCACCAAATTTATTCATTTTGTAAGCTGAGCAAATAACCTGAGAGGCTGGCTTATATAAAGAAGAGCACCGTATCAGGATGGGAGGAAGGCTTACCAACAACGCGCAATATGCAGCGGACACAGTATTGCTTGCTGGAAGTGAGGTCTTGAGGCTCTCGCTGATGAAGATCAAGGGTTATCGTCTTCAGAACAGATATCGAGCAGCTGCACGTAAAGAAAATCAGCATCCTCACTACCAGACCATTTGTGAGCATGGCACAGGTGTGTGTGTGTGTGTGGGGGGGGGGTTCTTCTGTTGTCCATGGGGTCACTCTGCCGGTACCTGACTTGAGAGCACTGAGCGAAAACAATTCCTGGTGTCCCTGCTTTCATTGTTGCTTCTTTCCCAACCCCATTACGCAGCAAAGCAAACACAACCCTTGTTTGTCTCAAGTGATTTATTATTCTCGTCTAGTGTGAGCGTGTCATTCGTGATATGGATTCCTTCAAAAACCTGCCTATGGTTTGGTTGAAAATTTTGGTCTTGGGAGCTCTACCAGTCTATCCTGTTTGTCAGCCTGGCCACTGTTAGAATTTTGAGTTTTATCCCATGATTTTCTCCCATTCTATGCAGAAACATCCGATGTGATCCCTGTCACAGCAGTTGGTAAAACAAAACAAAACAAAATAAAAAGCAAACACACTGCCATCTGGTTGATTTAGGCTCATAGCAGCCCTGTAACAAAGGGTAGAACTGCACCAGTGGATTTTCAAAGCTGTCAATCATTGTGGAAAGGGAAAGTCTACCTTTTCTCCCGGAAGTGCAATCCGTAGCCAAGACTTAACTCACCTCCAGGGTTCCTTTAATTTCTTTCACCTTCAGACATTAAATGAGCACCACTCCAGGAATGAACCATCTAAGCCCATAATTTCTACTAGGTTACAGGGACCAGGAGTTTATGAAAACAAGACACTGAACAGTGGCAGGGGTATGAAGGACACATGTGAGGGAGGGACTCAACGTGACCCAGAAACATCTGCTTCTCCCCTCCCCTCCCACGCTCCCCTCACTTGGCTTTGCTCCAGGTGGAGACGGTCCCCAGCCTGACAAAGAGGACCCTTCCACCGTGGCCATAAAATGAGGATGCCCTGCCTCCTGTAGGCCTGCTTTCTCCCTTCACCTACTTCTGTGTGGATTTCATGACAGGCGGAACATGCGTGGCCAGATCTTTTTCCTGGAGTGGGAGCGCCAGGTGGGGTGGAGAGGATTGCGCAGGGTATCAGGGTTCTGGTGGTCTGTGCAGGCTGCCAGCGCATGTGGGCATCACTGCCTGGCAGTTCAGGCTACATGTGCGTGTGGCACCGCGCCCAGGGGAGAAATCCAAAACAGCTTTTGACCTGGAGCTCTGCTCCTGCGCACAGGCCACCTCTAGTTCTGAGCCAAAAAACAAAACAAAAAACAAGAGAAGCCAAGGAGCGAAGACTTGGGGGCATTCTTAAGACTGGCCAAGGAGGTGATGGGATCTCTTAAGCTTAGGTCTGCATAGCTGATTACAAAATTTAGAGTTATGACTCAGATGAACAGAATAGAACATTCCTATTTCTTATAATTGAGCTCAATGTGCTCAAGAACCCAATTTCTACTTTATAACCAGGAGTAGTGTCATACAGTAAAGGAGAACAGACAGTGTTACAAATTTAGATCTTTGCAGGTTAACTCCAATTTGCCCTTTGCGCCCTCCTGTAGGCTGCACATAGGACTTGGAAGTGCATGCGTGAACTATTGCCAAAAGGGGCTGGGCGCCTTGGTTGGCATGCTGACCTTGACTCCTTGGCAGGAGGCAAGGACGCTCCATTCTGGCCATGTTCTAACCAGCATGGGGGCAGAGCTGCTAACTGCTAGATAGGCAGTTCAAGGTACCAGTCACTCAGAGGCAATCTGCTCCTGTAAAGACTGAAACGTCTCAGAGACTTACAGGGACAGTTCTATTCTGTCCTAGAGGGTCATTTTCTTGTGAGACTCAATATACCATAGGCTTATGTCTGTGAGGCTTGCCTTGACTTTTTATTAAAAAGTCTTAGCCCTGGACTTTTAGCACTGTTTTCATTTTAGGTTAGATAACCTACATTGCACCCCCCCCCAATTTCCAAAGTCTTTACAGTATGCTTATGCTAATTTATGTTTGTCTCATGGTTTGCAGCAGTGGAATAATTCACTATTACCTATGAGATCCTTCCCAGGAATGGATGTTCTTACAGAACATTTCAAAATAGTGAAAGGGGAAAATACCTACAGAATAACAAGTGACCAAAAGTAGAGGAGGAACTGGTTGTATTCTCTTCAGAGAAGTGGGATCCCTGTGTCAAGGACCCAATAAATGACACCCTTCTTGTCCATTCCAGGTCTGACGGAAACAAGAAGTAACAGGTAGAACACTATGAACTACCTGTATCTCTGACACAGCTATGTGAGACTATGAAGGTATTATCTGAGGGCAATGGACTTCCTAATGACCAGAGCAAGATTTTAAACCAAACTTCAAAACTGCTAAGTTTAAGACATTGGAGCAGGCTCCCACAGATGAGGGCTATTCAAGGGTGAGAACTTTCTGGTCATATCACTGTGCCCTCCACAGGTTAGGAAGGGCTCAACTATGCAGTGTCCACTTCCCAACTGGCCAGTTCAAGAGTGCACAGGGGAGAAAGCGAGTCCCCGGAGGGAAACAAGGGGGAGAGTAGAGGGTGAGGGAAGTGTAAAGCCAGGAGATTGATTTGGAAAGGAATAATTCAAAAATGAAGCAGCAAGACAGAAATGACTGGATGAAGAAAGACAATTGGAAGGAAAAGAGGAGTGTGGAGGAGCCTCGGAACTGAAGTATCTGAAGTTGCAGAGATGGTCAATTTTGGAAAAGGCACAGCTGGTGAAATAGAGTCCTCATCTCCCTTAACAGTCATGGGCTCGGGGGAACTGTCTGAGAGTCACATCTGACCCAGTATAGGGAGTCTTAGGGGCTTCTCACCATCACCAGGGAAAAGACAACATGTTCCAGCCTTTGTAAAATGTTACCTGTCTTTGCAGCCCACCACCCATCACCTTTCCTTGACACCATCCTCTATGTGACCTGGCTAGGAGAACCTGGGATAGGACACTGCGGCAACTCTGGGAGGTGGATCCCGAAGCCAGGCAAAGGGGATTTCCAAAAAAATATTCAGAAAGGAGGGGACAAATTTTGAGTCCAGGGACAGGTTGGAGTAGAGCAGCAGTTCTCAATCCATGAGTCGCAACCCCTTTGGGGGTCGAACAACCCTTTCATAGGGGTCGTCCAATTCATAACAGTAGCAAAATTACAGTTAGGAAGTAGCAGTGAAAATTATTTTATGGTTGGGGTTCACCACAACATGAGGAACTGTATGAAAGGTCTTGGCTTTAGGGAGGTTGGGAACCACTGTGATTAAACACAGAAAGAGCAGGTGTTGGCTGGCTGGAATGTGGTCAGCCCAAACATCTTCCTTTGCCTCAGCTTACAACGATGGCCAACCTTCCACATGAGGTGTGGGTCACTCACTGACCTCCCTGCTATGTGAAGTGCACGTGCCTTGTATGACTTACATCACTTGCTGCAGTGTCCTTCTGTCACCTGGCCACCAGCTCATTGTTGGAGACCCAGCTGGTACCCGTCATTGCTAAGGGCTTATTACCTACCTCCTAATGGCTGTAAGTGAAGCATGGCCTTCACCTGCCAGAGAACACAAGGCAGACCGAACCATCCCACAGCCTGCACTTGGTGCAATGAAAGGTAGAACTGCGTTGTGTTTTTTAATTCAACAGTGTAAATGGAACTGATCAAAATACAGAGGAGATTTCCCTAATATGGTTCTTTCTCTGCTTCTGAATGTTACCTTCCCCCAAACAATCAAAAGTCCAGGTGTTTGTGGCTGGGTCTGGGAGACTGCATTGCAAGGACAGGTGGGTTTCACCCTGCAGGGCCCCTCGGGGGAAGTGGCTCTCTGACCTCCTGCTCATTGCCCACTTTTCTTTTCACCGAGAAGCTGCCATGCTGACAAGAGACAGTAATTAGACACATTCACTCAATCCCAAAGATTCTGATGACAAATGCAAGCTGGGAAAGTTATAAGTGGCTGTAATATCAACACTGCGATGAAGGAGCCCAGTGGCAATGGTCCTCTGGAGACTCTTGCTCCCCTATCTCATAATCACCAGGCCACTGAAGCCAAGCCCACCTTCCCTGCTCAGCTCTTGCCTGTGCTGTAAGAATAAAGTGACTAGATGTTCCACTTTTTAGCAATTTAACAACATCCCACAGTGTTTAAAATTAAAATAAATATATTGCAATATGATTTTTGCATTCTATGAAAATTTTTGTTGCTCCATATAAACCAAATTTTAAATCAAGAACCCCACCCCCATCGATGGTGTCCCGCTTAAAATCTGGTCACTTTATTAAAAAGCCCCTCCCATCCTTCACTGAGCTACCCAAACAAGCTCACTTCTATTGAGTCTTAGCCTCCGCCTGTGGGTTTCTGAGACTGTACCTGTGTACTGGAGTAGAAACCCCCGTCTTTTCCTGCAGAGCTGCAGAGTTGTGACTGTACAGATCACAACCTGACATGCAACTACTACACCACCGAGGCTCCTTGCAAGCATTACAAGACCATGGCCTCCAAGGTCTATTCCTCGGTGGTCGGTCTATCTAGGCACCTGAGACCACTGCAGAGATCAGAGGCATCACCCACTGAAGAGTATGAGGGGGAGAAACTCAAAAGGGAAAGGCCATCCACAGGACTGCCTCCCAGCAGGCAGAAAGATGAGCAGAGAGGTCCGCTGGGATGACCCAGAGAAGTTGTATTATTCCCAGTAGTGTCCAGAAGAGCATCCCAGAAGGGGAGCACACTGCTTGCCTCTAGGACAGGGCAAGTGCAAGACCCCAGTGGAGCTGGGTGATGAGGACTACAATGAAGAGCAGTTACCTTCTGCCTCCAAGTATGCTCTTACTCATGGCACCCCCATGTGTGTCCCAGGACAACTGTGCACCATAGAGGTTTCAATGGCTGCTTTCATGGAAGTAGATTACCTGGTTTTCTTTCTCGGTGCCTCGGGCTGGGCTCACGTATCCAGTCTTTGGTTACTGTCCAAGTGCCTCAACTATTTGAATCACCCAGGAAATCTGCTGTGCAGAGCAGCCCTGGTATCTGACTGGTGCTGAATCAGCAAATATTTGGAGACTGTGAACCTTAGAGTTTCCGTAGACCAGCAGGCAGTACTCAGAAACCGTGAGCATCGTCTGTTGACATGAGGAGGATGTTTATCCTGCCTGATGGTGGCACAGTGTCTTCTGATTCTTGGGAAAGCGTTATTCCACTGGGAACTACCCCAGACTCACTGGCCAGAGGGAACACTGATGAAATAAGATTAACAGATTTTTAGAGCAGCGACTAAGCCCTAAGACAAAACCTTCTTGTTAGCGCAAGACAGGCTGGCCTGACTTGAGAAACAAGGAAGCCACTCCAAAGAAGCCAGTTGAACCCTTCAAAATAGAGCAATGCCCACACTTGTAATTGAGATGAGAGTAGCAGCTGCATAATTTATGAAGTGGCTGATCCTAGGGCTTGCAAAGAAGGAGGAAGCCTTTAGAGGGGAAAGTGGTTTCAAAGACATTCATACTTCACTGAAAAAGAAAGAAACAATACACGAAGACTATAATTTATAGTGTTACTGAGGTTAAGAACCAGAGATGACCCTAGTGCAGTCAGAGACCATGGGCGTGGGCAAGATGGGCAGCGGGACAGAGCAGCAGGGGGGATTCCAATGCAGCAAGCAAGAGGAGAGGTTCGCAGGGAGTCATAGACACACCCTGGTTGTAAAAAGGGATATGTGTGCACAGTGTGGGTGTGCCAACTCTGAGCACACTCCCTACAGGGGGCTGTGTCTGTCCAGGGGCACGTGGGTGTGTGCACAACACTAGAAACAAAGGAAAGCAAGGGGGAGTGGTGCACTCCTGAAAATCTGGGGACTTGTGGAACTGGTATTTTAATTGTTTGCCAGGCTCATCTACTTTAAGACCAAAATTTTAAGATGTGAGCTTTTTCGTTTTTAATTCAAGTATAATCCACAGGCATCAAAGACATGGTCGGCTTAACATTTAACACCCTATCATGTCTTTTCCCTAGTTTAAATTTGTTCTAGATTTTATTATTTTGGGCTTTCTTTTGGATTGGATGGTTTCTGTGTTTTATTTTTATTGTTATTGAAGGAGATGGGGTTCTTTTGTATGTTTTACATTTTATGAAATCCAGGTTTGGAAAAGATATAGAGATATTAATTGAACTATCAGCTTCTTCGAGTTATGGCAGGCAGGTTGCAGGAAATCTTGAGTTGACATTGATGAATACAAGAATGAAGAATTTGTTCTCTAATTGATTGTGGCAATGATTGCCTGACTCTTTTAAATAGGTTTAAACCATTCAATTGTATGGTATATAAATGATATGTGAATAAAACTACCAAAGTTTTAAAGTAAGTAACATTGAATACATGTTCAGTTAAAAAATAAAGTTGATATATATTCTTTAGTTTGATGAGGTGTGATAATTGCACCTATATAAATGCCTATATAATACCACCGTAAACAAGGTAAGGTACATTTTCAACATTCCATAGTTTTCCTTGTGTTCTTTACAAAGTCTTGACCTATATAAGCATAGATAATTTTTCCCATTACAGAGTTTCTTATAAATTAAATCACTATGACTTCTGGGGTGTACCTTTTTTCACTCAGCATAACATTTTTAAAATCCATTTGCATTGTGGATATATACTATGTGTGATAGCTAATGTTTTGTGTCAACCTAGCTGGATTTCACAGTGATTCAGCAGTGAAAAATTTGTAGCCCCCTATGGTCTGTTTATGAAGATCAAATATTACAGCTTTTAGTGGTGGTTGCACCTCAAACTGAAGAAAACAAAAATGCTTGCAACTAAACCAATAGGGAACATCATAATCAATGGGGAAAAAGTGAAATTGTCACGAGTCTTATGTAACTTGGCTACATACTCACATCTATGGAAATAACACGCAGGAAATCAGACTATGGGAGATTTGAGGTTCGATGACCACCAGGTAACAAGAACAGGAAACTGCTAGAGAGAGTCCAACAGAATGAAAGACCTGCACTCCCTGGAAGCCAGAAAAGCACCTTAAAAGCTAAGAACACAGGTTTCTTAAAGGTAGAGACCATCAATGCCTGCTGACTAAAACCCATTCCCTTTCATTGGCCCGTGGCCCGGCGCATTTCTGTGCATGCCCTCTCCCATACACAAGCTGCTCTTCTCATGCCCTACCAGCCAGCCAAACTTCTTACCTTGCTGGCCTCTGGGCACCCTGTCTACACAGGAGACCACATGGGCAGCCAAGTGCAGATATCCTCATTATCCGAGAAACCATATTTTCCCTTCTTTCTTCTCCAGGGTCCCTTCTCCATGAGGGGGACTCATATACACGAGAGCTAGCTTAGACCCTATCCAAATGACAGTTTTGCTTTTTAACTTTATTTTACTTTTTTCCATTTGGTTTTTGCATTTTTGATCCATTTTAATATTTGTATTCTTCTTTTCTAGTTTTCTTCTAATCTGTCATCCTTGGTGACCCTGTCCTCCTAGCAAAAAGAGGTATGCCCTGCAGATCCAGGCAAGCTCACCCAAGGCTGGGTTATTATTTAAATAATTTTCTTTTCCTCTTAGAGCACAGATCCACCACATGCATACTGCCATGGTAACGGAACTTCAGCATCCACACCCAAGGCCTGTTGCAGACCTTTTGTCATTCCTTCTCCTCTGCACATCCACACTTTTTCACTATTTTTTCTATCTATGTTTCTCCTCTCTTCTTGCCCTTCTCTCTTTGTCCTACCTTCTCTCTCATTTTCTTTAATTCATTTCTTCTAAATATGTGTGTGCACACATACATAGATCCCTTTTTAATGGTGTGATTATTTGTTTACTCTTTCCCCTTCCTTCCCCACACTCTCTTCATGCACTCTCTCTCCTTTTCATCGTGAAATATAGCTCCACAATTCCTATTAATTCCTATTAACACTCATGATATGCATTTTCCATTATCGTCTTTTACAAATATTTTTATATACTCAGATGGCCCCTCATTATTTTTGTTAGTACTTTCATTTTATTCTCTCTATTCTTTCTTCCTTCTTCCTCACTTATCCATATCTTCCCCTTTTGTTCCATTTTCCTGTTGTATGTATTTTCTCTATTTCCCTGCTGTATTTTCCTGCTCCTATTAGTCTTTCCTCAAGTCACTAGATAAAACCCACTACCCCCACATGACCCATCAACCCCCACACCACTAGTAGCACCATCAGGATGCTTCAGAAATAGCAGTCAACTGCGGTATTAAAAAAATAATCAAGGAAAACAAGCAGCTAAAAATAGCCCAAACCCATTGAGTATGTTGAAAAGAAGGCCCTGGAATGACTGTAAACAGAATTCAAAAGAAAAATCTTTAAGTAACTTCAAGAGATGTGGGGAATACTAATAGAAACCTTATTAGAAAGTGAATCAGAAGATAAACAATAAAATAACAGACTTGTGCAGCACGGTAAAAGACCTGAGATATAGAATGAAAAAAAAGGGGGGGGGCGGGAAATTGGCTCAGCAAGATCAATCACTCTGGCTACAAGTGAAGAGAGAGATAATCAACAACAACAACAACAACAACGAAGCAAAGGAATCCTGAGGGTGACATGGGAAGATTCTATGTCTCATCAGGATCCCAGAGCAAAAAGAAAAAAAAATTCACTAGTATGAGGAAATTATGAAAGAGATTTTCCCCAACATCACAGAGGAGCAAAATATAACTATTCAAGTAGTTAAGAGAACCCCAAACAACATAGACCTCAAAAGAAAAAACATCATGAAATATCAAAATCAATCTCTTCAATTTCAAGGAGAAGGAGTGAATCCTGATAGCTGCTAGGGAAAAAAACAACAGTCAGCACCACCAATAACAACCAAACTGCCCCCCCCCCCCAAAATAGTAAGGATAAAAGTTTTGCAGGCAACAGAGTGGCATATATAAATTTTAAAATTAAAAGAAAAAGCCTGTCAACTTAAACCCAGAAAAAGTTGCCCTCAAATATGAATGAGAAATAAAGGTATTTCCAGGCAAGGAAAAATTCGAAGAATTTGTAAAAATAAGACCTTCATTACAAAAAAAAAATTAGTAACA
This sequence comes from Nesogale talazaci, assembly GCA_004026705.1. Classification (NCBI taxonomy): domain Eukaryota; kingdom Metazoa; phylum Chordata; class Mammalia; order Afrosoricida; family Tenrecidae; genus Nesogale; species Nesogale talazaci. The sequence continues at coordinate 375 of PVJH01006304.1, read as the reverse complement.
GAAAATATACATTATCAGACAAACCTAAGAGCATCATTCAGGACAAGACTACCCCCAAACCAGCCCTCCAGACCACAAATAATTAGAGGAAAAACAAAACACCAGTAATCCACACTAAAACAAGATTAAAAAAAAAATGGAAATCACAAAATGACAACAACAAAATTGAACACCTCTATAAGGGCGCTGAATATTGAAGGATTAAATACACCAACCAAGAAACACGGAACACCAGAATGGATTAGAAAGCAGACCCATTGACCAGACTTCAACCCAGTGCTCCAAGACATGAATGCAACATATTGGCATGGAGCAGAGAAACATTAGAGAGGTCTGTGGGGCCGGCCCCAACCCAACTATGTGGCCAGCCCCCCC